>JAOEGS010014859.1:0-10945 GCA_025447755.1 Corythornis vintsioides | reverse complement strand
GTGTGGGCTGTGCACTGAAGCAATTTGCCCCTCTGCTCCTCACTGCACTCACAACAGCTGCATTACAGCTGCAGACAAGTTTTTTACCGCAAGAGGAGAGGAAACAGCCAAATGCTGCTTTCAGGAATAGCATCCCTCTCCTAGCATCCCTCTCCTCTACTGCAAGGATGCTAGGGTACTTGCAGTAAACTTTGCAACCTCAGGAAACAGGAAATTGGCTACCAATAAATGGATATATGCAGTCTAGCAAGAAATAGGGAAATTTTTTCTTCAAATCTTTTTAAACAGCACCTATGCCTCTTAGCAAACTCTGAAGTGTTCTCTTTCTGCATCTAACAGAAGACCTAAGCTGCTTAACTCTGGAGTTCTTCAAGGAAATTATGAATCACACTGCTTCAATATCAAATCAACTCTCAATTTTCTGTCTTTATGAGGAAAAATATTGTTTTTAATACCTTGATACATTAGGCCATAAGAACCAGCATAAATGCTGTAATGAAGAAAAAAGGAAAACAGTTCAGGATTAATGACTGTCATCCCTGCAGACCTCTGTACTGCTGCTGACACAGAAGAGTGAGGCCACAGTGTCAAACAATCAACTAGTTCACCTCTAGAAGTGATACAGCTCAGAGAGCATCTCTGTTCCTACCAGTTAGTCCGTAATCTGATCAACCTGCTACAAAAATCAAGAGATGCTAGTCAATTTTTTTAAATGACAAACAGAACTCAAAAGACATATGCTGTGATGCAGCACTGATGTAACTGTTGCATCACCACCATTCATCAGCACAGTCCCTTTTCCACCATGGCAATGGTGCAATGTTCTCTGATTATGAAAATGTAAACACAGTACATGCAGAAAACCTGCTTTGCCCTGATATTTCCATGTCCCTGTTCATAGCACATCTGTGCCTAAAGATAATAACCTCACAGTTTTAAAAATTCAAGTTAGCAGAAATAATCTAATGTCCAGGTTTATAGTACATTCAAATCCAGAAAATGGGATCCTTTTAACTTAAAAAAATATCCCTCACATATGACAGCAGACACCCTGTTCACCCATTCTCTTCCTAGGTCTATGCACAGCAATGCCACCAAGGTCTCTGAGTTCACTTCTCACCAGCTTGGAGAAAATGAAAGGAGAAGCAGGTCCTCCTTGTGGAATATTCATCTAAAGAGTTCAGTCCTATTGAAATCAAGTTATTTCACTCAAAAACTAAACTTTGAATAGTGTAAAAACACATTGGAATTTCACTGAGGGCTTTTTATTTTTCACCTAGCTTCTATTAATTCTTCTATGATTTTTTTTAATGTGCCCAGCAATTGAATGAATAAAGAGTTCAAAAGGGAATGTTCATTTCAGACAGACTTTCAGAAAACTGTTCTTACATTTTTCTCCACAAGTGGAAATGCTGTTCATGACCTGAGGGCTTTCTTTAAGGATTAGAGATAGAATATTTCCTATTCAAATGGAACTAGAATTCCTAATGACACAACGATATTTTATACTTCTTTCTTTCAATATGTATCTTTGAATCCTGTCTGAAAAGCGATAGTGTAATCCTTATAAATGTGGAAACCTTTCCTCCATTTAAAAGGCCTATCAGAAAATGATGCTTTATTTCTAGCTTTTGTCACCATTAGTCTTTTGCTGTTTCAGTCTCTCAAATCTCTACTGTAAGTTATGCTGCCACTGACAGCAGTTGTGGCAACAACATATTCAGCAATTAAAAAAAAATGATTAGAAATAATAATTTTTAAAGGTTCTTAACACAAAATTAATTTGTATTATATGCTTTCTAAATTAGAAAATCACTTTCACCTCAAAACTTATAAAATTAATTAAAACTTGCTTATAAAAAAAGCCCTCTCACACTCTATTTACTCTGGACTTTGTTCAGGTATCTGCCTGTTTTGGAAATCACAAAGAACCTCCTTTTGTGGGGTTGGAACAATGTGCAGCTAAGAGAGGAGAACTTCATTCTTCAATTACACAAACCAGTATAAATTTCTGGCTAACAGCAACAAAGTAATTACTGAGAGGCAATTCTGCATTTTATGTACACTAACTGCAAATTTACTAAAACCTAAAATGTCAAAAACTGAAACATATTCCAATACCCTCACATTACCTTCAACCCAGACTAAACTTGGTGTGGTTTTATCTGCATGCCTATGGAATATATTAAATTCTTCTAGACTTAACAACTGTAATGAAACTCTCTTCCTGAACAGAGTAGGCACCTACCATAACCATTAAAAATGGAAAATCATGAGCTTTGTTCTAGTGCCACTGATGCAGAGAAAAGCACCCAGACCCTCTGCAGAGACAGCAGTCACAGTGCAGCTGTCTTGTGTGCTCTGAAGCCCTTAACAGATACAATTCAAATCAGCCTTTTGTAAAAATTCAGTGAAAATATACTCTCTCCACTTCTACCCATCAAACTCCACAGCCTGACAGTCCATCACAATCCTCAGCACATTAAAGCTTTGGTACTTCAAGCATACTAGTTAGTACGAGTTGTTTTCTCTCCTCAGGACAGCTCTGGCTCTGGGAATAGTTAATTACCTTCAGATTTGTCTGCAGCTGGAGCTCTGGCTCATTCTTTCCTAGAAAGAGATTAAAATTATTTAGTTCTCAGGTTTATTTATGTCTGTATTGACAACAATTGTGTTGTGTGTGTCTGAGGTGTGCTCCAGACTGTGAAGTACTTGGCTCAACTGGGAAGACAATTCACAGAGCAGGAGAAGCAGCACTACTTGTTCATGTACATCAAAGTGATTTTGTTTTCTAATGGGGAACAAATCAATCAAAGCAAACTCACTATCACGCCAGTTTTAGTTCAATTAAATATTTTCAGGGGAAAATACATGATCAAATACATAATCTACTCTGTATCTACGGACTGTTGATGGACACCATGAATTTATTCAGGCTACAGGGCTTTTTTAATGTTTTATTAACTTTACCTCAGTGACCATTTTGTGTCTGGAACCTGAATTACTGGATTAGTACATATCAGCTGGAATCTTGCTTCACTTTCCATATCTTGCCAACTTTCTGTACTCTTCTGAAGCAAGTTCTTTCTCTGTCAAACTCCATAGACCAAGTAATTTTGTCAGCCCTTGGATTCTGAGAAAAATACTGTCCTGCAACTGATTTTGGACACTTACCCTGGAAGATATTTAATCTTACCTACAAAAAAGCTGTGGTTATGTTTTGTGACAGTGTTTTGCTCAGCTTCCCTTTGAGATACAACTCAGGAGTCAATACTGCTCCTGCATGACCTTTGAAGAATTCACTTACCATGTTAGCATCTTAAATTGTTAGTTTATGGAGAAATAAGTTAGGCAAAGTTTATTAAAGCACATTCAGTACATTAGCACCATGCAGACAAATATCACTGAATTCAACAGGAGGTAATACTAAATTATTGACAAGACTGCACTCTGTGAAGCAATTCATTAAAAAGTCCACCATGACTCAAGGTGTGTCTGTGAGAGCTGAATAAATTCCAAGTTCTCCGCTGAGTTTCCCTATGAAAAGCTTAGACAACACCAAACTCCCTTTCCTTATAGTTGTGAGGGATGGAGCTTTGCAAAGAAGATTTTTCAAGCTAATATATAGATTTCAAAGAGGGAATTCAGTTGGGTATTTAAAAGCAGAAGCAAAATTGCAGAAACTTTGGAACATTTCCATAATTAATAGGAAAAAAAGACCTTTCCAGTTCCCAGAAACATATTTCTCTTTGTACTGAAGTAAATTCAGAGGGGAAAAAAACCCCATCAAACGAAGAAAGTCAAACCACAAACCAGACTTACCACAATTGTGGCTACTACATAAAGAACATTTTAGTTCTACAGTGCTTAGTGCTATGAGGGATGCTACATCTCAGCAACCTGAAGGCACTTCTACAGCTGCTGCTTCAGGGTATCGAGTCACTTTTCTTTCAAGCAGAATCCTAATGAGAGTTTCTTCAAGAAGCTGAGACACTGCCCCAGCTGCACAGTGAAAGGAAAAGCTGTCAGAACAGCCACTGACTCAGCTGAGGGAGAGCACTCTCATCTTGAGAAGAGACAAGGCTTCTCATGACATCTTGTGGCAGCAGGACAAGCTAACAGGAGTGTTGTGTTCACAAAAAATAATTTAAGATGTTGCAAACCAGTGAGACTGCAGTAAACCAAAGCACCAATTTATATTCAATTTAAGCTGAACTGACTAGCAACATTTAAAGTTGGGAAAAATTCCCCATAAAAATATTTGAAGACAAATTATAATAAGACCATTCTTTTCAAGTAATAAAGTAAAAAAATGGAAACCAGTTTGAAGCAATTCAAATGGCATGTTATCTATAGATCTACAGACAAGCACCTGTTATTAATATATTCTTACCTGTTCTAAGTTGAAAATCAGAATCTTCTGGTCAAACTGTAGCTTGCAAGGAGGGACCACCTCAGAAGGAAAAAGCTTCATTGTCCAGATAATTACTTACAAGGCAACTCAGTTACACTAATTTATGCTGATATTTATGTTGCATATAACTAGAGAAATAACAAAATAGACATTTTATTTCCCTTTTGTTTTCAAATTATATTCTGAGAAAAAAAAGCCTTTTAGCTATACTTATGATAACTCAAATCCTGGTTCAATACTGTCCTAATTGAAAAACACCAGTCCCAGATGAATCAGCAAATGGCCCACCTTGAAAAGGAAATCAGAGGTAGCTCTAAATAAAATTAAAACCAAGAAATTACTTAAAGTGTAGTCTTAATATCAAAAACACTCATCCTCAAGGCCCTCAAAAAAGATGTGTTCCCAGTCAGTAACTGAGTAATGCTTAATTCACACTGTTTTTTGATGGAAGCTATTTCAGTTTCTCTCTATGAAGCTTGGTGTCTGAAATCCTGACTCAGCCCCTCATACAGCTTCTGGAACATTGCTGGATTTTCCTGTCAGGGCAAGAGCAACTGGAATTGTCCACACTGTTGGATGATGACAGAACAAGACACAAGCAGGTTTTACATAGTCAGAGATGAACACTGGAGAACAAAAAGAAAGCTTCTTGGGAGGAACAATGAACAAGAACAGTTGCCCCTACTAAACAGTAAAGAGTTTTCAGAAGTACTTCTGCTGTAGCACCTTCAAAGTACTAAAATTCTACACCAGGAATAACTCATATTTAGCCTTCACATGTGAGAAAAACCCAATAATTTTTAAAAATTATCATTTAAAAACTCAACATTTCATTCAGGTCATGCTCTTGGATTACTGCTTCTGCCAATTGTAGCCAGAGCACAAAGGAGCAATGAAGACTCTCCATTCTACAGAGAGATTCATATGAAAAACCTCTCTATGCAATCCTGTTTTCATTGAGAAGCACCCTCTGGAAATCCAGGTGCTCCCAGAAGGAAATGAAAGAAGAAAGTTTAAGCATAACCTGTATCCAACTGTCCCCTAGCTGTAAGGTGGTACAGCTGTACCACGAGACTAGTGGAAGACTTAAGCAAAGATGCCTGCAGCTGCTTGGGAAGGTATTAATAAGAAGCAAATTACATCAGTCCTGCACAGAGAGATTATTCCACCAGATCCCTACTTTGTTCTGAAGGTATCTATGATTATTTGGTAAAAATGTTTTAAAAGATCTGATCTGTATCCTGCAAGTACTGCTCACCTTTCCAAACCATAGGCATGAAGTGTATCTGTGCTCAGAAACTTGGAAGATAAAGAAGGGAGCTTTCCCATGGAGATACTCCAAAGCAGTAAGATACTTGTCTGCAAAGTGCCTGAAGGACTAGCTCCAGCTCCACAGAAACAAATTAAGCCATTTAAGACCCTGCCTAGAGTCTTGTCAAGCTGAGTACATTTACTGTGAGCAATACAGAGCTTTATTTCATAACCTGCTAGAGGCTGAAAATCTGATCACTAGCACAAGGGGATTTGCTGGCACAGTTACACCAGCTGTAATTAATGGGAGGTTGTGGAGCAGGATTTGGGCATCTGAGTCAAGCCCTCCTTTGATATCACCAGTGTCTTTTGGCAAAATCTGAACAGGTTACTGGGGGCAGAGAAAGAAGTCACCAGACACAGCCTATCCCACCTCCCAAGAAAAGACAACAGAGCTGCTAAAAGAGAAACAGTAACAGGCTACAAACCCCCAGATGCTCACCTCTAGCTGTCTCCACGTTGAAAAATATGGTCTACAGATGAAAACTCGGTGGTTTTTCGTCTATTTTCACAACACAAACCCAAGCAAAACCTTGAGACAACAGGAGAGCAGCTTCCAGCAGCTGTGTCTGCCTGCCAGGACACCACAGCAGCCCCATTCTGTAGTCACCAGAGGGAGCTGTCGGGCGTGGTACTTACATGATCCTTCCGTGTGTGAAACTCACGTTTCATAGCTTTGCTAAAGGGAAAGGTGATCATTTGTGTCAGATCTAAAAATACTAGTTAGCATTGTACAGTATAAGTGTTGCAAAGAGGAGTTTGGCTACTTATTTATGTGACCTCACTGAAGTGCATCTGTCTTTGAAAACAGGCTGGGAAGCAGAGCAGCAGGAAGATAATCTTCATGGACTATGGAACTCTGACACAGGAATGGATTTCTCCTGCTTTCAGAAACCAGTTTCTAAAGGTCAGCAAACTTTCTTCTTCGTGTAACTGTGTCTTCAACTGAGAGGCACACAGCACACCCTTCAGACTTCAGGTGAAGTTACATGCTCTTAACATACAAATACTGTAATAGACTCTGCAGACATAGATCATTTGCCCAGAAACAGAACCTAAAAGACTCTGCTCAATCCTGATCCACAGTGTGCTATAAAAAATAAAATGTAACTGAAAAATTACAAAAGTAGGACCTGCAGAAGATCTCTGGCCAAGGCTGGAGTAAATGATGTTACACAGGTGACAATAAAAGCCTTTTGTGATCTATTTTTCACCCAAATTCTGTTTTCTAGAATTGATCATAACTAGCTATGTCTATAGTGGGACATCATACTGGGAAGTTCAGATGCCTGAAGCAGAGTCTGATCTGATGTGTGCACATATCCCTTATTTGCTTAACTAAGATCTCTATGGTGTCTCCTTGTGCAGTGCTGATGGCTGTGTCTGGAGGTGGAAGAAAGAAATAAGCTCTCATAATATAGTTAATCACCTTAAGGAGTGAAAATGAACCTCAAAGGAACTTTATGTTAAAAGACTTTTACCTTAGCATACAAATCATGAATTAATGCTCAACATTTGAGTAATGACCCCCCAAAAGAAACTGTCCCTTTCCTTCCCTATGGCTTCTCATCTAGTCTGGATAGGGAGCATGTTTTTAAGAAAAAGAACAAAGCCTGTTCTCAGTTTGAGCTGTTACTGAAACCTTATGATACAAACACAATCTTGGGACAGAAAGATGAAGCAGTATAGAGAAAACACCTGCTAGTTACAAACTGGGACTCAACACTGGTCTTAGGCAGACAAGGGCAAGGAGGCCTCCTCCCCCAAACCATGAGAAATATTTACATCACCTGGTTGTCCTAAAACAGAGAGGAGTTGTGTGCATTACTGCACAGCAGCTCTAATACATCCAATCCCTTCTGCAAAAGCCTAGATAGGACCAGGCAGGAGACATATGAAAGCAGACAATTCATAAATGAAGCCATTACTTCCCAAACACAAGAGATGTTTTGAAGTCCAGGACACTTTTCTCTGCTGTCACCATTTTTTTGTTACTCAACTTGTAGTCACACCAGGCTCTACACTTACCTGAAAGTACCCAATATACCAGAAATCTCAGTGACCAAAGAAAAATGCTCCCCACTCTATTTTTTCTTTGCTTATATGCTGCAGCATAAGGTAAATCTTTGTTTTAGAATTGCAAAGGAATAATAGTACTCAATGTTCAGACTCTGCTGTCCTCTGATCAGTATTGTCTTTGATTCTAGAGATGAAAAACTGTGCAAACCACATTGATTTTAGTAGTAGTTCTTTCATTTTTACCCTCACAAGAAGCCCAATTTGACAAGATACAGCAGGTAAGGCCCTGGATAGTAGCTGAAATACCTGAACCATTTTGTCTTTCAGAATCAGCTGTACCAACAGTGGTTGCACTGGTGCCAGCCTGAGCATGAGCTTTGCTGCTTCTTGTGGTGCTAAACAATCTAATACAAAGAACACCTTGAAACAAGCCTGCAGTGCTGCAGTGGTCACAGGGATTATTTTGCCAGTTGTTAACAATGAATGCTGCAATTTACACTTGCCTGATTTCACACTGCAATGCAGAGTCCAATGCTGTGCATACAAATCTTCATTTGCAGTATTTGGGCCAAAGAGAGGCATGTAAATCCTCCATGAGCCTGCATCAAAGGCTGAGGGAGAGACTGATACTCTCCCTGACTTAATTACTAACAGCTTCTCTTCCATCAAGGCCTATCTAAGCTGCCACTCCTATTCTCAGCTGCTGTATTTCTCTGTAATACAATTCCATACAAGTCCCTAATTATGAAGAACATGTAAACACAGAGCTTAAACTGCTATTAAAGGGTTTATAACCATAATTGTCTGGCATTTCAAAAACTCACTGGAGAACCCATACTTCAAAAGAACCTAAACAATGCACAGGATATAGGAAGGCTAAAATCCCTAGGGAAGTTTTAAAAGACTTAATTCAGTTACCTGTGTTAAGCACTGGCTTCAAGAAAGCAATGTCTGATTTCAGTTAGGGAAGGCAAAAATCAAACCACCTTCAGTCAATTTCCTCTACATGTGCTTTTGAGATATTGAGATTTCACCTGCACTCTTCATGTGCTTTTAAAAACCATTTTGATTGAAGTTTCTCTCAAAATGTTAAATCCCACTTGAAAACAAAATCTTCCCATAATCATCACATTTACGCAGCAAGACAGTGATGGTTTTGAGGGAAAATCTCAGTTTCATCTTCATTTCATTTAAGAATGTCTGTCTTAAAGCACTTAAAATATTAAAATGAGGTTTACAATAATTATTTAAGGAAGTGCACCTTTAAAATAGTTTGTTACACACCCAGGACTTTCACATCCACAACAGTATCAGTAGAGAATTTCGTTACTATTTTGTAATCCAAAAAAGTACCAGAATTAAAAGCATTAACCAAACATCTTTCAGCATCCAGTTAAGAAGTGAACAAGGATGAAAATCCATTAAAAGGAAGGGAATATTCACTCTCTTCATCTTAAAAGAGACTAGAATAAAGGATGAGAACAAGAGCCAGAATATAGCTCCCTTCTCTCACTAATTCTGTTAAAAAAAAAAAAACACAAACAATTTTAATGTTGCAGCTTTATTTGAAAGTGACTTCGTTTTGGTAACACAGATTTTTATACAAAATTAATACAATGAAATAGAAATTTCTGAGGTTTCCTAGAGCAGATGACAGACTGTAAATTCATCATCAAATATGCTATCTAGAAAAAGGTAACTTTGTTCAAAGTCTTGTTTGCAGACCAGCACCAAGTGATCCCGAAAAGCTAGTTTTACTCTATGTGCCAAAAAAGAACCACACCCAAGCCCACCCACACTCTTCCTTCCAAGGTAAGCAAGTCCCATTGCAGTTGTTCTACCTCAATACACTTCCAATTTGCATTAACTGAACACAAGAAAAACTCTCATTTCGGCAGGTCAATTTCACAGATCTTGGGATCACTAATTAATTTTATTCCTATACCTGCAGTGCATCAAAATCCCATCATATAAAATAGCAGTATTAAGATCCAGAGGAAAAGAATAATGCAGTCCTGCAACAGTTTTACAGTTCTTACCAGGGAAGGCGCCTTGTCAGGGGGTAGCAATTCCCTTTTGTTTAGAAAAAAAACCCAAACCTTTTTTTATCCTGCCTGTGGGGGTGGGGCTGGGCCAGTCGGGGCTGGAGAGGGGCAACAGGACAGGACAAGCCTGGACATGCACACAGACAGAAACGGAAGAGAAGTTGTTTCCAGGAGGCTGAAACTCACTCTCTTCTTCGGTGTGGACTCAGGACAAAGGAGAGGAAGCTGTTTTTCTCCAGCCAGCTCTCACCTCCCAGACAGGATTATCAACATTTTTGCAGCTGCCGAACCAGACTTTGGAGACCCTGATGATTTTCAATACACGGATCGGATGTGGAGAAAGGTGTCACAATTGGCACATGAGAAATACCTCCAGTACATGGCTCTACACATGGACAGTAACACACAGGAGTCAGTGAGAAAAAAAAGATTAGAAGAATGAGAGACTACAAGGAGATTGCTGATTTTGTTTCCCAGCGCCGGATAGCCTCTGTAGAGATGGAGGAGTTTAAAAGGTTTAAAAATGAGGTGGCTAAAGACATCAAGGAGGAGTTTAAAAGGTTTAAAAATGAGGTGGCTAATGACATCAAGGAACTCCATACCGCACCAGACATTTGTGCTGTTGCACCGGTACAAACCAGAGACCATGATATTAGTACCTGATGCTCCTCAGCAAGAGACTGGGTATGCATCATGGACTGACCTGTAGTATTACCTTCTTGATCACAGGGAAGACATGCAACGGTGGGATAGAAAATCCACCCATGTCTTGGCAGCTCGAGAGCAAGAACTGAAATCAGGAAACAAGCCACTGAAAGTGAGTGCTGTGCCAGTGTCCCGTGGGTGAAGATCGTGGCATAACAGCCAAAGTCGTGACTGCTCTGACTCACTGGAAAGCACCTCCCCTATGCACACCCAGAGAAAGTGCTATGGACAAAAATCAGGATTAGGGGGGCCCTTCCTCTGGTCAGGCAGAGGAGAGGGACAATCGAATATATTGGGCTGTGTGGATTCAGTGGGGTGGCACATCTGAACCACAACAGTACAAGGCTTTAGTTGACAATGGAGCCCAATGTACCTTAATGCCCTCAGGACATACAGGCTCTGAAGTTATTTCTATTGCTGGAGTGACAGGAGGCTCCCAAGAGTTGACTGT
>JAOEGS010014857.1:0-11222 GCA_025447755.1 Corythornis vintsioides | reverse complement strand
CTCTGGCCCCTTGGCATCGCTGCAGCCAGGGCCACCCATCCACCCAGCAACCCCACTGGGCTGAAAGGTCCCATTCTCAGGGCCTGTCGGGGGTGATTAGGGAGCACAAAGCTGACAGCCATGGGGCTGGAGCTGCCAGGAGGGGAGGACTGGTCACAGAGCACGTCCCAGCCCGGGCACCGCCGCTGCCACGAGGATGCAGGGTCATGCCAGGGCACCCCCCCGTGGCCCACATCAGCTCGGGGTGTGCCCCCCCCAAAGCTGCTCTCCTCCCCCAGACTGACTGCAGCTCAGCCTCGCTGGGTTTTCCCCACAGTGGGCATCAGCTGTGGCACTGGGGAGGGAGTGCCTGCTGGGAGCAGCTCGGTTTGGGTCTGGGCAGCTGGCATCTGGGGCACAGGAGCTGTGCCAAGGGAGCTGTGGCTCCTAAAGGAGTTGTACAGGGCACTTGCTGGCTTTGCAGAGAGGCTGTGTGTCCCCTGGCACCTGAGCCATGGCACAGGGATGGGGTGAGGGCAGGACAAGGGGGGTATTTCTGCTGGCAGTGTGTGGGCAGAGGCTGAGCTCCCTCAGCTCCTGGTGTCTGCAGTGGCAACGGGGTTAATCCTAATCCAGGCTGAGGATGAATGCTGAGGGAGCCACGTTGGCACCAGGTCTCAGTGGAGTGCCCTGAGCTCCTGAAGGGCTGCCCAGGCTGGGGTGGGTACCTTTCTGGGGGTCCCTGGGCTGAGGACAAAGACAGAAGCTGGTGGGTTCAAGTTGTGTGTGGCTTTTCAACCCCATCAGACAGCTTTATTCACACAAACATCACTTAACTTACAGAGCCTCTGCCACTCACACACGTCAGGGGGTCCACAGTGTTTGAGGAACTTAAATAGAACGTCTCTTAACCAACCCAAGTAAACCAAGTACAAAAAATAGTTATATAAAGTTGTACACACGGAGGTCCTAAATTACCAGCTTCTGTGCAAAAAAAAAAAAAAAATAAAAATGAAAAAGAACCAAAATAAAAGGAAAAAAAAAATAAAAGTACAGATTGATTTGCTAATCTCTGGAGTCTGGGTTTAAGCCTTCTGCTCTTTGCTAGCTCAGCACAGGGGCTGTGGGGAGAGGGGGGTGCCCAAAGCAGGGCTGGGTGAGGGTGCCCCCTTGTCCTGCTGGCCCCCCCCAGCACCTCCCTGGCATGGCATGGCAGTGGCTCGTCTCTGCCAGGCTGCTGGGCTCTGCTGGGGGGGGGGCAGGCACCAGGGTGGGCACTGCAAGAGCTGCTGGGTGGCCTCTGGGAGCTCTTCCAGCAGCCTGGGAGCTCAGAGCAGGGTCTGTGAGATGGCACTGGAAGAGAGCTCCTGGGCACAGCCTTGAGGCTGAGGGATCCACCAGCACCAGCATCAGCTGCATCTTGATGCTGAGGAATCCACCAGCACCAGGATGAGCTGCATCCTGATGGATCCATCAGCACCAGCACTGGCCACATCCTGATCCCAAGGGATCCATGGGCTCCAGAGGTTTCCCCCAGGCCCTGCAGAGCTGCTGGCACAGAGGGCTGTGAGGAGCCCTGAGGGGGTGACACCATCAGCTCCAAGCTGGCACGGGGCTGAACCCCCCCACCCTGGGCATCACCCCCCTGGGGTAACCAGGGGAAGCAGCCAAGCATTTCCCTGCCCTCCTGACCTGCAGAAAACCCAGGGAAAGGTGCCCAGTTGGTGCCCTGCAGCAGCTGCCCCCTGAGGCTTGAACCCAGACTCGGGACTGCACGACGAGGGGGAGGGGATGGTGACCTGGGAGGAGGGGGGAGGGGACACACTTGGTTCTTATTGCTCCAGAAAAAGGCTCTGGGAGCCTCTGATATGTGAAGGAGCTGGGTCCTGAGGAGTGAAGGAAGACCACAGGGGGGAACTCTGCTCTGTCTGACCCCCCAAAGCCAGCAGCAGGGGGGTGGGGGGGTGCTAATCTAACCCTGCCAGGCTAGAGCCACCTCTGCCCTCTCCTCCCCAGGACCACAGCTCGCTGGGAGACCCCCCCCCTTGCTGCCAACTGGTGCAGGTGACACGGTTCCCAATCCTCCTGAGGCTTGGCTTGTGTCCCCTCCCAACCCCACCCCACCCCCCCTCTTGTAAACAGCATAGTCAGAAGTAAACAGTTTTTGTACAATCACTCCCCAGGCCGGGCCCTGCAGTGGGGTAGGGGGGGGTGTGTTTGGTTCCCACACCAACCAGACCCCCCCCTGGTGCTGGCCAGGGAGAGATGGGAAGAGCCTGGCCTCTGGCTGCACACTCAGTGCTGCTTCCACGAGGATTCCCAGCAGTGCCAGAACCATCCACAGCACAGGGAGGGGTGGGAGATGGGCAGGAGAACCCCAAAGCACCCTCCACCCCACCACAGCTTTGGGCTGTTCCCACTTTGTTCTAGAGGGAATGCTCTAAAGGGCCAAAAGGGAGTGGGGAGGAGGGATGGTGGGAGCTGTAAACACGAGGCAGGTTCCTGGAGAGCCTATGGTGGAGGGGGGAGTGGAGCACAAACAGCAGCAAAATCAGGAGGGAGGGATGCTGTGGGAAGGGGGATAGCCCAGGAGATGTCCAAGTTGGGCAGGGCTGGCAGCCCTGGGGCTCAGCCTGGGAAGTGTTTGCTGACTCCTACATAAGGCACTACGGTCTAGCTCACAAACACCAAGCTGCTCAGGAGCTGAGCTGGGAGAAATCTGCTTTGAAGGTGACCTGGAACAAAGGGGATGCTCCAAGGCTTGGTTTCCACCCCTGGAAGGTCCCTTCAGCTGGGGCACAGTGCCTGCTGAGGGGGCCTTTCCAGCAGGGACAGCCCCTGGAGCATGGCTGGGGTGGGGTGGGGGGTGAAGCCCCCTCTGAGGACACCCCTCCAGGTCAGGGTTTGGAGCAGCTCTACCCCACCAGGCAGGAGCAAAGGCTCTGGTAGGTGGAGGGATGGTCCAGTGAGCAGGGCACTGCTGCTCTACTCCTGACCTCCAGGGAGCAGCTCTGGTCACAGCACAGCCCCTCTGAGGGAAGGACACCCCCCCCAGAAGAGCACCCCAAGCTCTTGGCAGAGAGCACAGCAGCTCCTGACCACCTCCAAGGCCAGTAAGGGACTGGGAAGTGTTGGGTGTGTGGTGGCCACAGCCCACAGAAGCATCCCCAGGAGAGCAGAGTGGGAACAAGGGCTGAGTTTGTGCTGCCCCAAACCTTCCCAAGTCCCAACCCAGATGGTCTGGAGCCTCCTGGCATCATCCTCCCAAGGGGTACCCAGCCTTCCTGCAGCAACAGCCTGAGCTGGTGGGGTGGGACAGAAAACCCCCCTCCTCTGCTCCCTGCTTTGGCTCTGCCTCGACCCACCTCAATCCCCTGCCTTTCCATTCATTCCTGGGAGGTCAGCAAAGCACACTGAGGAGACAGAAGGAGGTGCTGCCAGCTCAGGACCCTTCCAGAGGGAAGGTGGAGCCTGCACACAGGTGAAGAGCAGCTCCCAGGGGTAGGGATGAGGGTGGGGGGGTCAGGGGAACCCTCTTTGTCCTGTGGCTGCTGCAGGGATGGAGCCTGGGAGCAGTGGTGGGGCAGAGCAGCCCCTCTCCCTGCTGGGTCAGCTGCTGCAGGAGGTCCATGGTGGAGGAGAGGGGGTGCTTTACATCACATTTACAGTGAGACAGGTCTAAAGACCAGCAAGCTGGGGGCAAGCCCCAGAGTCTTAGTGTTGTTCTACACACAGGCAAGGCCATGGGAGCATTCCCTGCCTGAGCTCTGACCCAACCTCCACAGCAGCATTTTGCTTCCTGAAGATGGTTTATCTAGCAGGGAAAAGTGTGGGTTTGGTTTTGGGAGGCCAGAATCCAGCCTGTGAACCATTTAGGCCAAACCCCATCCTCTCCCAAGCACAGCAGCATGGTTTGAGTGGCACAGCTCTGGGCAGGGAGCTGCTGTACCCCCCTGAAAACATACCTGCCAGGCTCCCTGTTGCCCTTTCTCTCTCTAGAGCCATCCCTCATGAGCATCAGGATGAGGCCCAGCCCAGAGCAGTGAAGCTCTGCTGGTGGCAGCAGCCACCCTGCAGCATTCTGAGCTGGTTACACTGCCCTGTGCCAGTCAGCAGCTGGCAGCCTGGGCACCAGCCACCCCTCTGGAGCTGCCAGGCTGTGAAATGATTTAGCTGCTCTCAGCACGTGGTGGGAGAGCCTGGATTTTTCCCCAGGCATTGTGCTCTGCTCCCCTTTCCCCTTGGCAAATCAAATCCCAACTCAGAGCTGCCCCCCTTCCCACCTCATCCCAGGGCCAGAGCTTCTCCAGAAACATCTCCTGAGGGAACAGCAGAGCAGGAGACTCAGGAAAGGCTGAGCAGGGGCAGCTCTGCTCAGCTACAGGCCCCTCCCCTGCCCCACAGCTCCCCTCCCCCAACAGAACAAAGAACACCCCGAGATTTCACATTGCCAGAGATCCTGCAGTCCAGGGATCTTCAGTGTCACCACCTGCCCTTGGCTCTGACTGCCCTCAGCTGCACGAAAATAATGGAGATTATGGGTCCCTGGTAGATAAACCTGCAAGAGAGGAGAGGGAGAGGTGAGGACAGGCTGAGAGTTGGGGGTGTTCAGCCTGCAGAGACCTTCTGGTGCCTCCCAGGATCTGCAGAGGCTCCAGGAAAGCTGGGGATGGACTTTGGAGGCTGTGGGGCAGTGGCAGCACTGGAGGGGATGGATCCAAACTAGAGCTGGGTGGGTTCAGCTCAGCCAGGAGGCAGAATTTCTTCCCCACAGCCCAGCAGAAACACCTTCCTGCCATGCCATACCTGCCTCCAGAGGAAGGTGCCTGCTGGGCACGGGCACTCAGCACCCCCAGAACTCGAGGGCAAAGCTGCTGGGACTCAGGAGGGAATGGGAAGGGGTCTGTGCAGTGCCCAGGAATGAACCACAACGCCCTAGTGGGGGAGGGTTCCAGCTTCCCAGGTGCCCAAGGCTGGCTCTGAAGCTGTCCTGGGGCAGCAGCCCTGGCAGCATGAGCCAGAGGAGGTCACTCGAGTTTCTGGGCCAGCTGAAATCACCTGAGAGCAGAATTCAGGCCTTGCCCTAAATCCCATTTTAAGCTTCTCCAAGCTGGTTTCCAAGCTGGAGGGTTTGCCACAGAGCCCACACACATCCAGCAGGAAAACCCCCCCAGGGGAAGCACCCCTGGAGGGCCAGAGGGGCACCCTCAGGGTGTGTGGAGAACGTGTGGGCAGGATTTGGGGCAGGCTGGGGGTTATGTAAGCACAGCCCAGCCATGGCTGCTGCAACCCTGGCACCACTGCACCCCGTGGCAGGCTGCAGGGAGGTGGGGAGGGGGTTGGGATGGTGGAGAAGGCAGCTGGCTTTGGAGCAAACAGCCCTGGGGGTAGGACTGTCCCCTCAGCTGGTTGTTATCCTGCCTGGATTCCTCCCCCCTCCTCCTCCTCCTCCCCCCTGGTTGTGTAACAGCTTCCAGCCACTGCTGCCCGGCCACAGCAGATGGCAAATCCCCAACAGCCCCAGCCCAGCCCCAGGGTGCCAGGTGGGGTGCTGAGCTCTCACCCCGAGGTTTTCACACCTCACTGAAGGGCTCACATTTCTGCAGACTGCTTTCCCCACCCTAATCCCCTCCACACACACAGCTCACACCCTCACACTGGGACCAGTACCGAGCCCCAGCCCCGGGCAGGAGCAGTCACATCCATTACCAGAGCTGGATGGGCATGAAATATTCTGTGCTGGGGTGCAGAGGGGAGGGGCTGGGGAGCAGTCTGGATAAAGCAGCAGTGACAGAACTAGATTCATCCCACATCTGCTGCCCCATTCCATCTGCAAGGCTCACCCTGGGCACCCCCACAAAGAAATCACCTCTCTGTGGGCACCTCAGCAGCACTTTGGTGGGTCAGGAACCCTCAGCTGGGCAGCAAGGAGGTTTGTTTGGGGTTCTTTTTCCAGCCAATCCTGCCCACGTGCCCTCAAACTTCCCATCAGCTGCAAGATTGCTGCTTGGAGCAGCACCTCTCTGCTCCCTAGGGCCCATGGTCTGCTCTGGTGCAGCAGGTTTTTGGGGTGAGGAAAGGGCTGGGAGCCCTGGTTGCAATGCCAGCTGGTGGGCAGAAGCCTCCTGTGCCCAGCAGTGGGCAGGCAGGAGGGACAAAAAGGCTGTGTGGGCAGCAAACACCAGGCCATGGGTTCAGAGGAAGGGGTCTGGAGCACAGGTCTTGTGGCTGAGGGACCTGGGGTGACATGGGGTGAGGCTGATGTCTTCCCAGCTCAGGTTCTTTCTCAACCTCCAGCCAGGATCACCCCTAGGAACAGCTTCTGTTTACAGACAGCTTTGCCACACAGTCACCACCTCCCAGTCCTTCAGTGTCACTGGTTCCTGGCCCTCTCAGCCATCCCACACCCCTGAGGATCTTTCCAGCCCGTGGGTCACCACCCAAGCCTCAGGACTGGGACCTCTGAGCCTGTCACTATTTAGGAGGGAACACAGAGTGTGGATCTGCTGGACCAGAGCTGAGCTCAGCCCGAGCACGACTCCTCTGTGAGCAGCCAGGGGTG
Source organism: Corythornis vintsioides (assembly GCA_025447755.1). NCBI lineage: Eukaryota > Metazoa > Chordata > Aves > Coraciiformes > Alcedinidae > Corythornis > Corythornis vintsioides. Next base: position 4,681 of record JAOEGS010014857.1, on the reverse strand, counting down.
TGCAGAGCCAGATGATGCTGGAGCCCATCCCAGCAGCTGTGGGGGGGTGCAGGTCCCCACCAGGAGGAAGTGCTGCCTCCAGCAAGGAAATGAAACAAGACAGAGCCACAGCCTCAGAAGGTGAAAGCCAAGGGGGCAGCTCAGGCTGTGCCAAAGGGGACCCAGCTGGGCCCCTGGGGGTCCTTTCTGTGTCTGAGGGGACCAGGCCAGGCAGAGAGGTGCTCCTGGGGCTGGAATCACACCACACAGCACAGGAGGCAGAGCTGGCAGCACCTTGTACCCAAACCCAACGCCCAAGGCTGGTGGGACCTCCTGTGCCACACACACCAGGCAGCACTGAGGAGCAGGGTCCTGCCCAGCCCGGCTGTGCCCTCAGCAGCAGGACATGCAGCTGCCAGCTCTGTTTGCCACCCCTAGTGCATTTTTTCCAGGAGAACAGGTGAAAAGTCCCCCCTGAGCAGCAGCACTGTGATGACTCACTCCAGAAACAGCTCTGGGAAGATGAAAGATTCCTTTGTGTCACCAAGGTGCATTATCAGGAGGGGGCAAAGAAGGAGAAAGCTCAGCTCACTTACCCAGCTGCAAAGCACGGAGGTGCCCTGCCCTGAATTCAAGCAGCACACGTCACCTGGTCCATCCTGGTCTCCAGCTCGAAGGCATCGGGTCGATCCTGGGGGTTAGCAGCCAACATGTCCTTCAGGAGCTGCTTGATCCCCTCAGACATGGAAGTCCTGCGTTTCTGAGGGATGTGCAGCTCCATCTTTGGGTTCTCTAGCAGAGCCTCCCCGACGGGCACGATCTCGGTCCCCTGCTTGACGTAGGTGCCCAGCAGCTCCCTCTTGGTCTCGGCGTCGATGAAGGTGATCCTCTCAATCATGGCCCAGATGATGATGCCCAGGGCAAAGATGTCAGCCTTGGCAGTGTAGTGCCCTTCCCAGACCTCGGGTGCCATGTAGAAATCCGAGCCGCAGGCCGAGGACAGCCAGTACTTGTTGACGTTGATGGTTTTGTTCTCCTGCCCCCCACCCTTCCCCCGGGCAGTCAGCCCGGCACAGACTTTGCTGAGCCCAAAATCTGCCACCTTCAGCACGGGGCTGCCAGACCTCTCTGTGATCAGGATGTTGTCGGGTTTCAGGTCCCTGTGCACGATGTGGTTCTTGTGGAGGAAGGCGATGGCGCTGGTCAGCTGCAGCATGAAGCTCTTGTTGGTGGCAGGGTCTGGTCTCCTGGACAAGATGTACTGGTTGAGGTCCCCCCCCTCGCAGAATTCCATCACAAACCACAGGTAACAGGGTTCCTCTGCGTAGCCCAGGATCCTCTCGCCTGGACGAGGGGGAAAAGAGCAACAGGGGGCTGGTTAATGCCACAGAATTCAGTTGGGAAAGAGCTTGCAGCTCAGGGAGTCCAACCAGAACTGCACCACTGCCCCGTGGCCCTCAGCTCCACGGGGGGATTGGAAACCCCTCCAGGGGTCACGGGGACTCCACCCCTGCCCTGGGCAGCCTGGGACAGCCCTGCACCAAGGTGTTGCCCCACAGCATCCTGCCAAGGCAAGCCACTCTGCAGATAAACTAGGGAAACACAGGTTAAAAGGGCTGGGTTTGCCACCAATGCACCCCAGGGCAGCCTGGCATTGCAGTGCCAGCCCCATTAACCCTTGCCAGGATGCAAACCCTGCTGCCATACCCATGCCAAGCAGCCAGCTGACAGGCAGAGCCTGTGCAAAACAACCCAGGCACCACTTTGCCCCAGAACTAGTTTGGTTTTTTTCCCCCTGGAAGACCACGAGGGAGAAGCTGGAGGGCACCACTCACCTCTGCCACACTGAGTGAGCCACACTGGCCGACCCCAAGTGTTTTGAAAGAAGCTACACAACTCCACCCATCCGAATAAGTTGGGTTTTTGTTTCAGCAGAGCCCTGGGGAAGCAGATCTCCAGCAGCAGGTAAAGCCAAGGAGCCCCAGGGACACCCAGCCCGGGCACTGGTCAGTGATGGTGTGGGTGGGAATACTGGTTATTTGCACAAACAGTTGGTATCCATGGCTATTGCCATGGCAATGGGAAGCTGCATGACAGCAGGGCTTGGCTGCACCTCCCTGCCCTCAGCAGAAGATGCAGGTTAGGGCTGGGGGATGGTGAACAGGCTGGGTGAACTTCAAGGGGGTAAACAACCCCCCCCAAAGTGCTGGAGAGGAGCTCAGCACACAAGCCCTGGCAGCAGAGACCTGTGCCCAGCCACACAGCCCTGCCAACACCACCCTGGGGTGGCTGAACCCCAGCAATGCCACAGGGGGCTTTGCACTCCCCCTCCCCATGGCACCCACACGGCCCCAGCACCTCCTCTGGGTGGCCACTCTCCACTGGGAGCTGCTCCCTGGTGGAGAGCAGGGCAGAACCCATGGCCAGGAGGTGGGAGGGCTCCAACACCAGGCTCCCCAGCAGCCAGGGCAAGGTTTGTCGTTAGCATAACAAAGGCTCCTGTTGGAAACTCAGCCCCGGGACCCCACACAGGAGCACAGGGATGACACAGCTGAGCCAGCAGTAGCTGTGAGCAGGGTCAGGTGGAGAGCTGCTGGGAGAGCCTGCAGCCAACGGGAATATTTCCTCATTTTTCCTCTCCTCTGAAAGTGTTTCAGCAGTTAAATCATCTTCCTGCTTTCAAAACAAACAGCTTTAACCATAAAGAGCTGGCAGAGCCTCATCCCCAAGACGAGGTGCTAGCAAACTGGTGCCAAGCAGCCAAGGGATGACAGGGCAGAGCTGTTCCCCGTCAGGAAGCTCAGGACCTCTCTCCATCCCCCCTGCAGCCTTCCCAACACCTACCCAGGGAGCTCGTTAAGAGCTGCCTCGTTTGCTTCCCATTGCTGGGGGAGAAAAAAAACCCCACCCAACAGACCAATCTAGTGATGCCAGACCTGGCATCTCCCTCCCCAGTCCCTCAGTGCACAAACAAGCCTGCAGTGCAGTGCTGAGAGCTGGCAGCACGAAACCTGGGTGCCCAGACAGATGGTCACCCGTGGGGGTGATGCCAGGGCAGCCCACGAGGGAGGCTTGGGCACGTGCAGCACATCAGATGCCCCACGGGTGAGGTGCCAGGAGGCAACAGTTGCAAACGTGGTCACTTCAGGGGGCTCTGGCACCGTCTGGGAGGAGAGAGGGGCACGTGGCCGTGCACAAGCCTCAGAGGGGCACGTGTGCTGGGGCACATCATGCCAGGAGGTGCCTCTGCTGCAGGCTCGGGGTTGGGCTCCCAGTTTCCTTCGTGCACCCTGCCCTTCAATTTATTATGCCACAGAATCATGGCAGAGACCTTCCAGCTCATGGAGTCCACCTGTGCCAGGGCACCACTGCCCCATGGACCTCAGCACCACAGCTCCACGGGGGGATTGGAAACCCCTCCAGGGGTCACGGGGACTCCACCCCTGCACTGAGCAGACTGGGACAGGCCTGGAGGGGAAAAAGTTGTTCCTAATATTCGACCTCAACCTCCCCTGGGGCAGCTTGAGGCTGGTTCCTCTCGTTCTGGTGCTTGTTCCTTGGGAGCAGAGCCTGACCCACCCGTCTCCAGCCTCCTGCCAGGAGCTGCCAGAGCCACAAGGTCTCCCCTGAGCCTCCTTCTCTCCAGGCTCAACCAGCCCAGGTCCCTCAGCTGCTCCTCCCCACACTCCAGCCCCTCCGTGCCCACCCTTCTCCCCCAAATCACACAACACTGCAGGTTCCAGCTCCGAGACCCAACATCTCCTGGCATCCTGACAGTTGTGCTCCTGCCTGAGAAAAGTCTCCCACTAATCCCCCCCTTCCACCCACAACCCCACCCCCCACCCCCCCCCCTCCTCCTCCTCCAGCCACGTCCTGAGCCCCAGTGCATTGGCATCTGTGCCTGGCTGTAAATAGCCCGGCTGCGGTCGTGCAGAATGGCACAGACCAGAGCAGCTACGTGCCAGCCTCTTGGAGGGCATGGAAGGAGGGCCAGGAGGAGCTGGGAGGCTCTTCCAAACCTGGATTTTTTAGGATTTGGAACATCTTTCCAGGTGCTGGAAGCTGCAGGGGGGGGAGGCGTGGCACAGCCCCCAGGGTAGGCAGATGGGCACAACCCATCCTGGTTTGGGGAGGGAAAAGGCAACTGGTTGGGGCACCCAGCTCTGCTCCTCAGGGATTTGGGGGCTGGCAAAGCTCTTCCCACGCCGTGCCAGGGAAGTCAGGGGGGTCCCTCCCTGATTCCCAAGAGGTTTCCATCAACACAACCCCCCAAACCTGCCTGAAAGTGCTTGGCACCCTCACCCAGGGAGCTGTGCCCCTGAGGACACTGATGAAGCACCCAGAGAGTCAGAAATCAGGGCACTGCCCACCCCCAGGGTGGTGTGGGAAGGGACAGCAGTTAGGCAGGTCCAGACTTGTCCCCCCAGGAGCACAGAGGGGCCAGGGAGGGCAGGAGCAGCCCCAGGAGGGGGGTCTCAGCAGCACCAAACCAGTGCCCGGGGTGGGATTTGGAGGCTCCCTACCCCAGGGGGCCCTGGCACCCAGGCTGGGGAGGGGCACAGAGGATGCAGGGCTCTGGTATTTTTCCACATCTTTGCTGCACGTTGGCAGAGCTGACCCTGACAAGCAGCCAAGGGAGCAGAGGGAGGGAGGGTATGGGAGATGTCACCATCAGAGTCATCGACTGTGGCACGGGGTGACC
>JAOEGS010014855.1:24226-36697 GCA_025447755.1 Corythornis vintsioides | reverse complement strand
CAACTTGCTCCCATTGCCTCTTGTCCTGTCACTGGATGACACTGAGCAGAGTCTGGCTCCATCCTCCCTACACTCACTTAAAGCCAAATGTGATGATTGGAAGGAGTGATCTGAAGGGGTGAAGAGAATGGAATGGCCGCCCAGGACTCGACACACATTCTCCTCCGACTCCGTGGGGTCGTTCTGGAGCATTTCTCCCAACAGACTCTGCTTTTTACACCAGAGCTCAGCATCTGTGAGCTTGACCCATCTACAGGGCTGTTGGGGTTCAGGATTTTCTCTTTTGTCCCCAGCAGGTGCAGGGCGCCGCTTCTCCAGCCAGCGGGAGACAATCGGGGAGCAGCGAGCGCAAGCGCAAAGAGCCTCGGGAGAAGGAGAGGGAAAAAGAGAAGAACAGCTGTGTCCTCTTGTAACACCAAAGGGATTGACTCTGGAGCCAAGTGCATGTCCTCAGAAGCAAAACCAAGGAATAAAAAGGAAGACAAAACCCGTTACATGCCGCCTGTGCCTGATTACCCCGTGGATTTCCTTCACGTTCCAAGAGAGGATGGGTGACTTTGTTACAATCACACAGACTTTCTCCAAAGTCCTAGAGGGTGCTGCTCGAGATGGAATTCCAAGTCACAGCTGGAAGTGGCTGTGCTTTGAGTTAGTCACCAGGAATCCTGCACCTTGTAGCGGAACACACACAACTCGTGGCAAGTTTTGTGTCCTAGTGACATCCATTACTCGTGACATCAGTTAGTTAAGCTATTTTATCTTCTCCTCTCCACAAAGGAGGTCGTTAATTGTGTGTAAGGCTTTCCCCAAGTCTGTACACTAGCACAAGAGTTCTGTGTTACTCACAAGGTAGGGAACTATCTCAGGCTGGGTGTAGTCCTCCCCACAGGAGAGCCCCAGCTGGGCACTGCCTCCCCGGTGTGGCGAGATGTCTTTGCTTCTGGATCTGGTCTGTTTGGCTTTTGGAGCCCAGGTTTAGCCCGTGTTACTGCTCTCATGGCACCTCCTGGCCAGCTTTCTTGCCCCCCAGAAGGCCTGACTCGACAGGCATCATACACAAAATGGCATAGACAACGGGGCATTGATTAATAAGCAAGGTGAATATTGTTTGCTTTTCTTGCAATTACAAACTGGGTATGGCAACTCAGATCTTATCAGGGTTAAACAAGTAATTTTATAGGTAGCTTCTTTTTCTTTTACTATTTTTTTTTCTTTTGTAGGTAAACTGGACCAGATAAATTCTTATTTATTGACCTCTCAGTATGATAGGTGAATGATGAGAGGAAACTAAGGTCTATAATAACCATTATTCTATGTAAGAATGCAGAGTTAAAATAACTAACTATCTGCCTTTTTTTCCAGAAGTACCTTGAACTTTAACATGATGTAAACGTGTCCACTTGTGTATTTAAGCAAGTGTACTATAGTTAAAAACACTTTTTTGTTTGTTTGTTTTATAAGTCACGTATCCTTAAAAAGCACACTTCTGAACGGGGAGAGAGAAGCAGAGGCTGCTCTCTGAGGTTCTTTGACAAGGTGGTCAGGTGTAATATTTTGTTTTTTAAATGACTAATTTAGAATTTTTGGAAACCAGATTTTTCTAATTTATGGGAACCAAATAAACATGTTGTGTCTTGTAGTATTTATAGAATACACACACAGAATACTTGCTGGATTTTGAGGGAACCACAACTCTTCCTCCACTTCCATTAAGGCAACAACAATTGCCCTCTTGCTGAACTATTTTGATAACAATTTCTATTTAGCAATTTGTAGATACTTTTGAAACAGGTTGCTTTTCCTGGACAAGTTCTCTTTCTGTTTTGAGCCTGGGTAAGTGCATTAGTATACAGTGATCTGGGAAAAGCTAAGGCAGCCAGGCAGAAGATGACATTGCTGGTGGCAGGTGTTTGGAGAGTGTCTGTCAGGGTGTCTAAGGTAGGTCCACTGCTCAAAAGCTGCTTTACAGCTGTTTCAGGCAGCCTTGCTGCAGTGATGGGAGCCATTCATCACATGAACCTGTTATGTACCTAAAATGAGAATTAGATGGTTCAAGAAAGAAAGTATTATGAACTCAAGGGCCACTTTTCTCCTTTTTTTGCCTTTTTCTTTTTCCACTTTTGTTACAACTTCCCATTTCTAATAATGTAGTGGACAGTAGGAGGTCTCTAATACACAAACTGTTAATTTGACATTTTCTGTGGTCTCTAGAATAGACATGGCCAGCAAAAATAATTGTATACTTAATGTATGCAGCTCATATAATTTCCTGTGTCACAGCAAAGGTTGGCATTGCCTTTTCCTTTGCAGCAGCCTAACTTCTTCCAATTCATGTGATGGAGAGCCACCAACATAATGACTGACCTACTGTAGGTAGATCAGAAAATATTTCAGTAGTGTCAACAACAAAGACTTTAAGCCAGAATGTTGTTTAAAAACATTCTGTTACTAAGATTTTTCCAAATTTGTGTATTTACACTTATTTATTGACCTTGAAAAATAAATGTGTCAAGCTAAGTGTTTGTTATCTTATCATTTTTAGTGACAGTATTGCCACTTAAAATTCCTTTTTGACCAAATCTAGCTGGAGCCAGCACTGGGGCTGTTGAGTATCTCTTTTTACCCAACATTCTTGCTCGTATGAGAAGAATTAATTTAACTTTTCCATATTCAGACATGTGCCCAAAAACAAATATACTGTAGTTACAGTAATAAGTGTCATTTGGTCACAAAGGAAGATCAGTGATCATCATGAAGCCTGAACCTCCTGAGAATCCAGTTCCTCTTCCAGTCAAGAAGTAAAGCATTTCATGGCAGGCATGCTAGTGAAACAGCTTCCCCTTAACATCCTTTTTTTCTGTACAGGACTTGAAACTTTGGAAAAAAAGAATTGGTGAAATCTAGGGCATTGTTCTGCACAAGTTCAGCTGCTTAGAAGCACCAGTTAAAAGCAGCTGAGCTTGTTAATATCCCAAATTAAATCTACCTGGAAGCTTAATTTATACCCTCCTGTGACCAGCCATTCCAAAAACAACCACCAGTTTTTATCTATGACAGTGTTTGATAATCAAAAACTGACAAGAATTGCTTTTCTCTTACAAATGAGCTTGAAAATAGTATTACAAAATATTCCTTAAGCACCAGAAAACAATGGCTACTTCTAGTTACTTCATTTGCCTTTTTCCACACATGGTGGGGTTTTTTTCCTGTTTCATTCTGGTGAAAGGATAAATATTGATATTTAATTTTTCAAATCTGTTTATATACTTTAGCATGCACACACTCCAGATGCCTACATCATACATATAAAGGTGTCCAGAAAAGTAGAGTAGAGCTTGTTTTCCACTAGTAAAAGCTAGCACAGAAGACAGAACCATAGAATTTTTGTCATTGCATTGTAGATGTGAAATAAAAAAGCTAACCAACCAACTGAGCACTGCCACAGCAATACATGTGTTTCTAAAAGGCACCTTGTCAATGCTCCCATGAACCCCTAAGGAATCTGCCAGCCAACCAAGCAGCTCCCAAGGAAGATTTTAACCCCAGAGGGTGAAATGAGCATTCCTAAGAAAGTCATTTAAAACACCATGCAAAAAGTCTGTTTTGTAGCTGAAGTCTGTGTTCAGATTTGTCTTCTCAGAGCTGCTGGTGGCCCAGGCACAGAGCCAGCAGTGAAGGCCATGCCCTGCTGTGTGCCCTTGGTGCTGCCAGCCAAGCTCTGCACTCACAGGCTGCCTCACTCACTTCTTTCTTCAAGCTGTACCCACAAGTTCTTGACAAGATTTTCCACTATGTAATAAAAGGCAATTTTGAGTTCTTGAAATGGAATCTTGTGGTGTATTCAGCAGGAAATACTGGAGTAAAAGGTGAGGCTGATGTGCTTTTAACTGAACATTTCTTCTTTCCTATTACAGTAGATCTGTAACAAAAAGTTAGCTTAGTGCTGATATCAGCTTGCTTACCATGCTTCTCATCATCACTTTTGTACAAAACATTCTTAAATACAACATACCAAATTCAAAGCTGTCTTTAATTTATATAAAAGTAGACTTTTTTTTCAGGTTGTAACAATAAACAGTAGGTGACTCAGGAAACACAAGTTATTTGATGCAGTATCCTCATTAGAAAGCATATTAGAGAAAGGCAAAAATAACAAAACTTAGTTGCAGTGTCATTGCTTGGTTTTTCCATCTGTGCTGTGCTAACAAGACTTTGGCAATGAGGAAAACCTGACATTGAGAAAAATTCATGTAGTTCAATGATAGCAAAAACCAGGGGCAAGAACTGAAAACGTGCACTCTGCTTTGGGATTCAGTGCAGTTGCTTTTTTAAAGCATAATTAGTGGACTGTGTTGAGTGGGTGAGATGGACTTTCTGATAGAAATTAACTGACACAGAAGTCTGTTGTTGATTTCTATAGTTTTTCCATACAGCTCATTCTTGTTTACAGCTTATTCTTATGGATGTCCAGAAGAAAACCAGTGTGTTTCAGCTCCATTGTCATCTGCTCTGATGGAGAAATGCCATAGGGAAATGCCAAGGCAGAAAGGCAGGCTGGAACCTGGCCCTGCACCACCTCTTGAGATGAAGGGGTTTGTCCTTCACTGTTGCTGTTCTTTTAGACATCAGCAGCTGTAGCACAGCATGCAGTGGCCAAATCTTCTCACACAGGTAATGACCAGCATCCTTACTCCATAGGGGGTTGGCACTGTCTGTCCCTGTGTGCACTGTTCTCCCTCATAGGTCAAGAGGAGCTGATCTGACTCTCTTAATACCTCACAATGTCTTTATTAAATGGCAGTTGTCTGCTGGTCAGTTGTGGCCAGGAGGAGGTCTCTACCTGGGGAGTTAGCTCTAGAGAACTTGTTGAAACCTGACAAGTTCTTCACTGCCTTTACTGTTCCTTTTCTGGATTGTAGGATGACTTCCACTCATGGAGGAGCTTTGTGTGCTGAAATGAGCAATCCCTTGGTTCTGAGGTTAAGAACTTTAAGGATCCAGCTGATGAGGGTTGAGATCACAATTTACCTCTACTTGACAGCATAGAAAAAAATATCCAAAAAATAGTGGTAGCTTTGAGAAATCCCCAGGGAACAATCCTTTAAGCTTCAGTAGTCATATGAACTGAGAAGTTTGCTAGCTTAGTCTAAACTTCATTCTTCCAGCAGAACTGCTTGTGCCAGCATGATGAACATGAAGCCATCTGCTTCTCTGGATGTACTCTGGGGATGAAGTAAGGCACTGTGTGCTGCTTTTCTCACTAGCTGTCACATTTAAGGAAGCAGGTGGTGGTGGCAGGGCTGGCAGTCTTGCTGGGGCCAAAAGTGAGTGGATTGTTGGGTAGTCAAACATGGATCTTGGAGGTGGACAGGGACACAGGCACATGGAAGTTTTTTATTTCTTTAATCTCTTCAGCTGTCCTTTAGTGCTGACCCAATTTCAGTTGAAGATCCCATCCAGCTTCAGGGGTACCTGTGTGAAACTCAGAAATCTGGGAAGTGCTCTACCAGTGTCTCATGAGGTGATGCCCTTAGAAACTTAGATTCTCCATCAGAGCTGGATGAGGAATGTCATCCTGAAGTCTGTGCATGCTCTCTTCTTATTGAAGCCACTAGTGAAATTTGCACAGACTTAAGATTTCATCTGTAATTTTTCAAAGCTCAGATTAGTCTAAGCTGTCTTGAAAATGTCTCCTGACATAATTTAACATGTTTTAGATTTCTTCTAAATGTTGTGTTTTTTTCTCAGACCTGTTCACTTTTGTTGTAGGTGCATGCTAAGGGAAAGGGCAGAATTGCTATTGGAAGAAACTGTCAGTAAACTTAAATCAGCTGAGTAACAGGTACATCTTTGGGTTTTCTCTTTTGTTTTGGAGAGCTCTAAAATAGCAGTATGAAAACAGACTGGTTTCCCCCTTTTCCATGAACTTGGCCCTATCTACTCATTAGTATTTTGCATAATATCAAGGCCTGCTTACGTGGCCCAGTCTGTGGGGCTGATGAGTTAATGTTTCTGTCTGTCAGCTAGTAAACACTGCTGCACATTCAGCTCTGAACACTTCAGCCTTCAGACAGAAATAACACTGACAAATTCAGCATTTCCACTTACTCTGATACTTTGAAATACAAGAGCTGGAGAAGAAGGAGAACTAAAGCTATTTACCACTGCCCAAACATTCTTTTTAGCAATGGTAACTTAGAACATTGAATGCAAACAGTAAAATGAGATAATGAGGGCTGGTCTACACTGCAGCCCAGTGAGTGCAGGGTAGGCAGGAGCTCTCCAGACTGAGCAGGCAGCTCCTGCAGACACCACCCAGCTAGGGTAGTTCAGCCAGCTGATGCTAACCCTTCCAGTACTGAACCTGTGCCAGTCTGGACTTCTCCCTGTCATCTCTGAATTCCAAGTCCATATTGTAATTCCCATAGGAGGCAGCTCTAGTGAAGCCAGGGTGGTTATTTCTGTCATGCTAGAAATACACTTGCTTGCTGTGAGAGCAACAGAGAATGATGACTGCTTTCCTAAGAGCCTTTGAAACTACCTTCAGCTGTTCTTTGTTATACTGCCTTTCTCAGCCCTGGGGAAATCCCAGAATGCTAGAACTGTTATGATTTAACACAAAGTTTTTCTTGTCTTATAGTAAAATCATGTTCCATCTAGATTTAAAAACCCCAACCAACCCACCTTACCATTTTGACTCTGTAAGAGAATATTGAATTGAGCTGCAGTCACCTTCAGAACCAACCAAGTGCTTCACCAGTAGCACATCTCTGCTGTAGAAATGGCACTGAAAGGACTGAATGATTAAGAAAAGAATGATGTCTAAAGAAAATTAGTTTTCCAATGGAACTTTCTGATCAGGATTTTACTGCGAGGGCATCAGGTGGTCTCTTAATTTTAGGGGTTTTGTTATTGCAAAGAAACTAGAGCCAAAAGGGGTTGTTTTATACTAGTTACTGGTTTTGTTTACACTTCAGTTTTTGTGAAGTCCTTCAGATAGAAGTTTGAAGACAGGCTCTGTGTGAGGTGAGTAAATAACAGAATGAGTCTTTTTGGCCAACTGCAGCCCTAGTAGACTTCCCAAGGGAGGGTTATGTACTATAGGAAAAAAATACCACTGTGGAAGTGTCCTTTTGCTTGGAAAATTCAGAGTAGCTGTTTTATCTTCAAAACTACTGCAGATAGATAAACCAAACCCTTGAACCTGCTTGTGAACTTGTGAACTACTACTTAATTTTCTATTTTTACCATCCATAGTCACAATGCTGAGATGTTTGCATTTGATAGTGCTGTTCACAGCAGTGTGCCTGCACTTCTGGATCTCCTAGGTGCTCTGTTTGAGGCTGGCAAGCAACACCAGCTTTGGAGAACTTGCAGGAGCAAGGCTTAGTACTTCTCCCACCCAGAGTGGACAAGTTCTGGCACTGCTGACTCCCTTTCCCCTCTCTTTTTGCACTCTAGCATCACTGCTTGCAGGTCAGGCCTCAGCACACTGATAGAGGTGTTGGAAACTCTAGGGAGTATCAAGGATCTTGTCCTGTCTCTTAAAGATTCTCCAGCTGTTGCTTCTTGCTTAGTGCTAGTTCTTTGTTAACCCTCTGTTAATGTCTCACAGCTACGTTTCTTTATAAGGGAGTGAAAAATACTGTCATTAGTTCTACCCCATGAACCTGACAGAGCTTTCATCCTAAATGGCAGTGCTTTGGTTTATCTTGCATGCTACAGAAGTTCTGATCAGTTTTCATTATTATTTTTCAATAATTTGATTATCCTTTTTATCTGGTCAGGATCTGCACAGCTATTACTTGTGGAACTTTTTGATAGCCACCTTTTCCATCTACCTATAGGCTTAGTAAAGTAGCCCCTAGTTCTCCACTGTTAAATATTTGTTGCCACATCAACTTTCTCTACTGGGTCTTTTTTTACTCTGTTATTTTAGAAAATCTAGTGAAGATCCAAGACTTTGAGGTGAATCAAGTCTTTAAGAGGCCATGCAGAGCTCCCCCAGCACTCTGCCCCTGCTGGGTGACAGCAGCTTTGCTGGGAGGCTGGCAGTCCTCTGCTCTTCATCTTCCTCTCTACAGCCAGTTCTAAAAAGAAAGCAAAAAGAAAACCTATCCCAAGCTGGTGCAGCTTCACCCAGAGAGGGGAGAGGAGATTCTTTTGAGAAAGGGGTATTTTAGAAGTGCATGCTCTGATTGCATCTACTCCTGCAGCACTGCTGGGACCCATGTTTGTGACACAAACCCTCTTCATCCTGATGTTACACCATTCTCCAACCTTGTAATAGCATCTACAAGTTCAGCTATTGAATGTTTTGCATTTTAAAAGCCTTAATTGTTTATATTGTATTAATGTGTTTTTAAAGACTATAAGAAAACCATTTTCCTGGTAAATTGTTAAAATAATTTTGAACACTTCAGCAGTTTTCAGAGAAGTCCAATTCTGTATCATAATCCCCCCTTTCTGTTTGTGTACAACAAAAATACCTGTTAAAATTGTTATCTTTTTACAAGTGTCTGCAGTTATCATCCTCTCTGAAGTCTCATGTCTTTACCCTATTGAAATTTATTTTGGTTAACAGCCTTCTGAAATTCATTGTATGTAAGAAAAACTTAAGTGGGCAAATTAAATACCTAAATGAAATGTTTATTTAAAATTCTTTCCTAATAATAAAGGTTGAATGAAATACTAAATGAGAACCCCTCACTCTGGAAAAGAGAAGCATGGACTTCTGTTATCTAAACCTTTTACAAATTGCAGCTTTTTGGATATTTGTCTTCAATCCTTTTTCCTTTCCCCCTCATCCTAGCTTGTTTCAAGGTTAAGTGTGCATGTGTAGATACTTCAATCACATTAAGAAAACAGTTTTAGGAAATATTATTTATACTTGAACTGTTGGAAGGTCTATCTAGACTTGCTTAGTGTAGGCAAAAGAGCAACTACCATCAAGTTTTAATTTTATACCCCTCTCTAACTTTGTCTTACAAGTTATAAATCATCTTTCCCCCTTCACTCCCTTAGGCACTACCCAGTCATCTTTGGGGGTGCTGCACCCCTGCTGCAGCACAGACTGACTCTACTTTAAATGCTCTAACTTACACTTTCTCTTGGTAACTCCTGAGAAAAAAAACCTCAGCATCTTCAACTACTCTGCTTTTTCTCCTGAAGTAGGGAGCAGCAGCATGGATTAAAGGCAGCAAGATCATGACTTACTGGACACCTGTGTCCTGACACTTGCTTATAGAGTGTGGTTTTTTTGGTCTCAGCCTAAATCCTTATGGATATTCCCAAAGGATTAGGTATAGAAATTGTTTGACTAACTCCTCTCTTTCCTGAAAGGCTACTGCTCTGAAGCTTAACTCATTTTCTGCCACAAAATAATTCTGGACCACTGCTGAATAGTTCTTCCACCCAGCCTGTAGCTGAGGGTGGCAGTATCAGCCTGTTCTTTCTTACTCATTTAAATTACAAATTTCAAGACAAGACCCATTCTTTGACTGTCTTGACCCATGAAAACTTCCAGCTCTTATTCAACTACTACTTCACAAGCTCTTCTTTTCTGGTAGCCAGGCCCTCTGGCTATTTCTGTAACTCTCCAGGTTGTGGAGAGGATTAGATTTGCCCTGTTGGGTTTTGTCCCTCACTTTTCCCCACCTGTGGAGTAAGTGTTGCAGGTGTAACCTGCTGGTGCCTGGGTGGGGGATGACTCTGGGATTGACTGCTTGTCATTTCTGACTGGGCCTGCTCAAGAACAACTTAACCCAGGCACTTCAATGTTCAACAAAGCAAAATAAATTAAAGATGCAGCCCTTTTGGTTGGGACCACATCAGGGAAGAGTTGCAGGGGTGCCTGACCAAGGCTTCCCCACCCAGAATCAGCAAAGCTCATGTGGAGTAGGCTGGTTTAAGAATAAGCTGACTGTATCCAAATTCTGCCACAGCTTTGCTGAACATCAAGAGCAAACTGTCAATTCTTTCTGTAGGCCTCCCCTGAGTGTTCCTGTATTTTTTGGTGCTAATATTTCTTGTGCTCTCCCATTCTTCTAGGCTTTCAATTCAGTAATAGTGAAGCAAGCAAGGAGAAGGTGGAGTGGGAAGCTAACACACACACATCTTTTGATCTGCTAGCCCAGCATGGCTGTTGCACTGTCTGCCTTCCCCCAAGACTGGTGTTTCAAAGACTGACTAGAAGCTATACAGAATATGAAGGTTTATTTCAAAAGAATACATTTGCAAGAATACACATAAATGCACTCAATGTAACAGTACCTTCTGCAAAAATAGGTTACATAATACCCAGTAATGAAAGAACAATCTTATTTCTCTACAAATTAGAAAGCAGAGATAAGAGCTTGGACAACCTTCCAAATGGAGGTTAGAGTTGTGTACGTTGTGAGTAGCTAACTTTAAAGCATGACACCACAGAGCTAATGTTGGTAAATCAAACTACTAGCACACAGCTGCAATCTATCCTTTTATACAAGATTAACAAAGATTTTGGTTCCAATTTGTTTTTACACAGCTCTAGTGCCTCAGGGAAAATGCTTATCAAAGATACACAAAAACTATCCAAAATTACAACAGAACTATTAAAATGCCTCCAAAATTGAGAGGAAAGTAATCATGTTAAATTAAAAAAATTTAACCAGGACTTCCAGACAAGATTTCCTGTTTTTAATCAGAGAAAGTTTACAAGAGATTTCAATAAGTTATCTTGAAACCAAGCAGCTGCAGATCTTAGAATCTTCGTGGAGGTCCACCTTTAAATGGCTTAAATCCTGAGCCACTTCCCCTCGGCATGGAATTGCCTGTGATCTGTACAACTCTATTAATGGGTGAAGAGTTACTGGAAACAAAGGGTTTGAAAAAGGGTGTAAGTATCTTAAGTTCTTGGTGTGCAAGGAAGAATAGTTATGTCTCATAGCACTCAGCTGTCTCCAGAGAGACTCTGCAAGAAGGCACTTGCTGCTGTGCAGCTGAACTAACCCCTGCCCCAGCAGTGTGTTGGACAGCAGCAGCCTCCCCCAGCACCCGCTGCTGCTGCACCTCTCTGCCCTGCTTCTTAAGAGCTCAGCAGGGAAGCAAGAGGAAGGAGTGTCTGTACCTTGTATGTGGAGACATCATGCCCCCTCCTCCACGGCCATCTCCCATCCTCCTCGTGTCGTGGTAGCCACTGCCCTGGGAGCTAGGCCCGTGCCAGTCTTTCCTTGGTCCAGCTTCTCGGCTGTGGCGTTCAACGACGTGTCTGTCCTCGTTATAGTGCTGCCAAGAAAGTTACAGTTACTCCCAGAGTCAAAGGCAGAGCCAGTGAGCAACAGTGGGCAGGTTTTCAAGGTGAAGCCCACAGATAATATACACATAAAGCATACAGATGGCCAGCACCTTGTAAGATTTCAGTCCATGGGCAGGTAACCCAAGTCCTGCAGTAGTCCTGCTACAAATAACTGGATCACACAGCTGATGTGCAGCACTGACTGTGGGGATGTGCTGGGAGTAAAGCTCCATGAGCACAGACTTCACTGCTACCTCTGCCCTGATCTTAGTATCTTCCACAGAGCTACAGAACTATTGCTCTTGTAAATGCTCCAGTGGCACAGAGCAGTTTAGACTTGAAAGACAAGTCTCACAGAAGGTTTCTGTCTCCGTAGCACATTACAAATCACAATGACAAAGTGCAGCAGCCCAAGGTTAAGACCCTGAAAATGGGATGACAACAAATTGGTAAAAGCCTCATCAGCAACTCCTTTGGGTATTGTTCTGATCTACCCAAAAGATGCTACACTTCAAAAGAACTGGCAATGTTTGCTGCAATTCCTTGGCTTTTAAACATTCTAACAGAGAAGAACCTTTAAAATCCAGAAAACTAACTGGAAAACAACCAGTGTGCTCACTGAGGAGTTATAGGAGGCTCTATGCTTATTACTCCAGTGTGAATGTACATTCCCTGGTGTCCCAGTTGTGCTGAAAGCCCCAGTCTGACTCACTTGTCCTGCTGCTCTGTCTGCCATGACGCCCCGCTCTCCGTCCCTGCTGCCGTAGCCAGCGGCGCTGCTCCTGCTGCCGGGAGGGGCTCCTCTGCCGTGGGACACCTCTCGGCCCGAGCGCTCCGGCCTCTCCCCTCTGTGGAAATGGCTTTGATCAACACGGTGGTTTCAGTGGAGCAGAAGGGGACCAGAGCACAGCACATGTCAGTGGCAAAGAGTCCTGCTTGCTTCTCCAGTGCCTAGCAACTCACAGTTACAAACACTGCTAGGTCTACACGTCTGTCTAAACAATGACACCTTAAGTGTGCTTTGTTTACATCTGCATTCTTGGGTAAAAGCCTCCTTACTGTGTCATTAGACATGATTAAGAACAGGCTGCTGGGAAGCAACAGCAAGTTTACAGATGAAGTTGAACATAAGTGACAACCTACAATTTCTTTCTAATGCTTTTGTCAAGTGACTTTGCCATTCTTCAGCAGGCAAA
>JAOEGS010014855.1:9177-24126 GCA_025447755.1 Corythornis vintsioides | reverse complement strand
GGGGCTAGGGTCTGTTCTCCCTCTGCCATTCTTCAGCAGGCAAAGGGGCTAGGGTCTGTTCTCCCTCTGCCATTCTTCAGCAGGCAAAGGGGCTAGGGTCTGTTCTCCCTCTGCCATTCTTTAGTAGGCAAAGGGGCTAGGGTCTGTTCTCCCTTTACACCACAGTTCCTGAGGGATCCTACAGGAAATCAGCCCCTTCACTAGTGTGTTGGGGAGCCAAGCATTTACCTGCCATCCCGTTTGTCTGCGCTGATGCTTCCCTCGCCCTTCCAGTTTGTTTGCCTGGGTGGATTGGATCCAGCCTCTCGCGGATGTCGCCCGTGGGGGATTTCGGGTCTGTCATGGATGATCACTGTCCTCCTCTCATCCCGGTCTCCCCGCACCTCCCTCCTGTCTGTGTCTCTCAGCTCGCTCCGTGGCTGGGGCGGTTCGTTCCTCCTGGACTCGCTGAAGTTCTTGGGATACCTGTCAAACCCTGGCTCTTCCCTTCGTGCTGTGGGGCGAGTCTTCTTCGCCTCCCCTTGGCTTACAAAACGGTCTCGCCTAAGGTGTTCAAGTGGGAACAAGTCAGTTGCCTGTTTCCCCTTCTCCCCTTTCTCTGCACGTGTGAGTAAACAAAAATACAATTAATTGTAGCTTACATGCTTATTACTCTATATTGGTGTATATCTTACGTATCCTTCCTGCCCCAAATTGTATTACTTTCTACAGCTGGCATTTTGAGCTCAAGTTCTTGCAGCCAGTTTAACATTTCTTCATGCATGGGATCTGTTCACATTTTGGTCAGTGAAATTTAAGCAAACCTTGTTGTTTTGGTTTATATTGCCTAATGAGAGCTCTAGCATCACCCTGCTTCAACTCAGCTAGAAAATCTAATTCTAGTTCATTGCAGCATAAAGGTAACAGTGCAGAAGCTGCAATTTTGGAGCTGTTTAATGGAAACATGAACATCTGTAACCAGCATTTTCTGCAGAGCTGCATGGAGCCTGCATGGATCTGTTCCTGAGTGACATGGTCTAGGTGATCCTGCTCTGTCTGGGGGGTTGGACTAGATGATCTTCTAGGTCCCTTCCAACCCCTAACATCTGTGATTCTGTGAAGTAATGCTCCTAATTCTCATTAAATCTGTTGCTTTTACCCTTGCTTCTCAAGGAGGTAAGTTACCAGGTAGGATATATGTAAACCACTTTTGACTATAGGTGACAGAGAAAGAACTGCACAAAATCCCTTCAAAATGTCACCCCAAAAGACCAGCAGGCAGAGCTAATTTACAGACCAGCTTCCATTGTATGGACCCACAGTCCTGAGGACATCAGGACTTTCAGGCCACTCCTGCAATTCCACTGCAGCAGAACAGTGTAAACAGTGCAACCCACAGAGAGGTTTGGCAGGAACTATCTGACCTTACCTGTCAAAAGAAGATGATGGAACAGAAGAACCTTCTGGGTATCGTCCCCGTTCTCGGTGATCAAAATCATTGAACCTGTTCTGCTGGCGACTGTAATCCGAACCGTGCCCAAAACGAGCGTCCGTGTCGAGAGCTATCTTCTTATTCTCATTCCAGTAAGGATCATCCCTCCTTTCAGAGCAAAACAAAACACCCTTCTCACTTACAGGTATTCAAATCAAGGCTTAAGATGGGGAAAATGAGAGTCATTTGTCCAAGATGTTCATTTGACGTTAAGGAAGCCCCTAACAAAGGTTGTCTCTTTCAACAGTGCTGAACAAAATCCTAACAAAACAAAACACCCCTGTGCCTGGAGTCCAAATTCAGGAGATAAAATATCAATCAAATGTGTCATATAATCTTAAGCAATATTACACACAATTTTGGGCAGTTCAAACAAAAATTTAAAAAATCATTTAAAAGAAATCACACAATTCCAACAAAAGCATCCCTGTAGCAAAGTTTTGCCTTGAATAGCCTAGAAAAGAAAAAATATTGCTCTCTATAAAAAAAGCAAAAACAACTCAAGACAGAACAAAAAAATCCCACTAAAATCAAACAAAAAACAAAATCCCACAGAAAAAAACAAACCACAACCCTCCACCCAAAAAAAAACCAAAAAAAAAAAAAACCCAACCAAAAAAAGCCCCAAACCAAACCAAAAACACCCCTATTAAAACACCATCTCACAAAGAACCAAAACCAAAACACCAAGAAAAAGACCCAAGCACTACACAGACACACAGACAGAAACCAACCCAACACCAACCCACCCCAATCAACCACCAAACCACGTAAGGCCCATAAACTGGGGCAGCTTTCTCCCCTAAGGATGGTGCAGGAAACATCATAGCCTTGCTTACTAGAAATACTCAGAAGGTCTCTAGATAAGAACAGGAGATACTAAAAGGCATCACCAGTAGCCCTGAAAAATGAAGCTGTCTATTCCTCTGGTGAAGAAGTCAGTCTTCTGCTACACTATCTACTGTGATAACTGAAGGAACCACTGGTAAGTCAATTTTGTGGCTGAGGCCTCACATTTCTATTCTCTACCATCAAATAAAGATCAAAGCCAGTTCAAGTCACATGGCTCAAAAAGAAACCATCACCTTCAGTCAAAATTAAAAGCCATGGCACTGGCTTCCTGAACTGGCATCTTTCCAGAAACGGGAATTTTCAACAGTAAGGCAGAAGAGGTTTTCTCAGCAAACAGACTGAATTGTTTATGCTCTTCTTGTCCCATAAGGATGAATTCACTGGACACTTCTCACTTCCAAGGGTGAGGAACATCTCAAGCTTTGCACAAACCGATCCCCCAGAAATCCAGTTCTCTCGTGCAACTCGTTTCAAGTGTAAGCTCCAGAAGGCTGAGAGCTGTTTCCCAAAGCCCTGTTGAGAAGGGTCAGCACTTAGGGTACCTGTGGTCTATATCCCGGGGGCGTTTCAGGGAGTTCCTCTTCTCCTGCTCGTAGCGAAGCTGCTGCTGCTGCCGCCGCAGCTCCTCCCGTTCCCGGGCAATCCTCTCCGCTTCCTTCCGCCGCTCCTGCCACGACAGGGATTGGGGAATGAGCATCCACCAGCTCCAGACAGGCTGCTTGGCTCACACTTAGCAGCATTCTGGGGCAATTTCATCCCTGGATAGCATCAAAGATTCCAGAGCGTGTCCCTTAACAAAAGTACACAACAGATCTGGAGGAGCTGTTGGCTCTCAGAACTATTTCCAGGTCATTTCTGGTCTTTCTGGACAACAAATACAGCAGCAATACATCTCATGAAGTCTGCAGGGATGTTCTCTAGGAGAAGTACAGTGAAATCATGGCAGGCTGCACAATTTGCTGTACTTCAGTTTTAGAGACAGAGAGGTATAGTCACTGCACGGGTTTCCCATAGAATCACTCCCAAGCCAAGATGACAGTTGTTGTACATCGGGAGTTACACAGTGTTTGGGGTGAAAAGAAACTCCCTGCAAGTGCAAACTGGATTCCACCCCCAAATGCTTAAGCCAGTCCAAAATACAGCTGTGCAGACCTGTTCAATACGAACACGCTCTCTTTCCAAACGTTCCCTTTCCATCCTTTCCCTCTCCAGTTTCTGCCTTTCAATCTCCAGCCGTTCCCTCTCCCTCTGCAGGCACTCCTCCCGCTCGTGCATGATTCGGATGCGCTCACGACGCTCCCTCTCAGCGATCTCTCTTCTCCTGAGGGGGAAATCAAAACAACAGAAGATGAATTCAGCTGAAAAATGTTCTCTTCCTCAACTAACAACACTTCAGGCACAAGCATTTGGAAAAAAAACCCCAAAAAACAAACAACAACAACATAAAAACCAACCCAAAACTATTCCAGAGTCAGATGGTGACACAAGTCCTGGTGTTGGAATTCTAACCTTTTGAGTCCCAAGTAGCCAAATTGAACACAGAACCTTGTAAGCAGACAAGACATGCTAGGAAAACTTCTAGCAAGAGTTGCAATTCTGGATGCATTTCATGATCAATTCATATTTCTGTATTGTCACCTGGAAGGCAACAGCTCAGCCAAGAAATGCTATTTTAGCTGTTGCCCTCTTCACGCTAACAAAAATATTACTTGTTTTCTGTCCAAAAATAAGACAGAATAACACAACTAGTCTGTCTTGGCACAGGTCAGATATACTTGTCAGCAGCTTCATTTGACTTTGCCCTCCACAGCTTTGAAGAAGCAGGAAAGGCATTTTCTCCTTTAAGCTTTACACCTGCTGGGAATTCTTTTGTACATTAGCAAGATTCTCCCAAAAAAGTAACTTACCAATCCTTTGACAACTCTTAGCAATATGAAAAGAACAATGTCCTTTTTCAAATAGAACACTTAGTCCTTTATTTCCAGGGACATTATGCTTGATTTGTCAGATATATGAGAGGTCTCTAAAAACAAACAGCCCCAACTTTGGTTTTGGCCACATGTCCTTGTCAACTTCTCACGTTCCCCAGAAGAAAACTAGCATGCAGTCAGATCTGTGATACACACCCCTCCCCCACCACAAACACTAAGCTACCACACCCCTCCCCCATCACAAACACTAAGCTATGTGTGTACAGACATGGCTACTCAAAGAAAGGTTATGAAGTCCAATAAGTGATGTAAAGTTAGAGTTGCAGACCTGAACATCTGAGTGAAAAAGGCTTGACAGGATGCATTCTGATGAGGTTTGTAAAGACAGTATCTGATAATTAATGCAACAATAGCCTGTAGCAAAAAGTGGAGTTCCTACCTTCGCAGTTCAACAGCTCGCTGTATTCTTTCCAGTCGAACCATGTGCTCTCGAAATCTCTGTTCCTTCATCTTTTCAAAAGGCAAGATATCCTTTCTACCCCTGTATTCCCTGAATTTCACTTTATCTTGAATAATACGCTCTTTGTTCCTCAATATCTGTGGCTATAGACAGAGATTACAAGGGTTATTTCAGAAGTCTCATTAATTTAGGGAGATTTCTGGTTGTTAAATATCATTAACTACATAGCTATGCCAAAGCACACAAAGCTCTGTCTCAGCTTAACAGTTTGGGAGAGTTTATTGACTCTCTAATAAAAACATCAACTGTAAGGTAGTACCAAATCCGGTAAGAATTACATCAAATCTATAGATACTTACTTTATCAAACCTTCCCCTTCTAACTGTCCTAGTGTGGCCTTGGTCTCCTTTTGTTTGGTCTAAAACTACAACTTGACCTGGGCTTTTACCACCTAGTGAAGTGAGGGGGGGAAGGGGAGTAGGGGGATGTGGAGAGAGAAAAAGAGGAAAAAAAAAAGAAAATGTTTAGAACACATATACATATCCCTGTTTGTCTATTACAGATTTTCCTTAGTGAAATGTCTGCATCTCTAAATTGAGCTGTTCCTACTAGGAGAGGCAGACCAGCACATCTCTGTCATTAGGTAGCAATATCAAATGTGTCAGCTTTAACATCAGCTCTCAAGCAAAACATGTTACTGAAGTCTAAAAAGAGTTTAAATGTCTGGTTTCTGGTAAGAGCAGTAACATGTCCCCAATACAAGTCAGACACACAGATTCAACAGGAGGAAATGTGGCTATATTGCATACTTATTCTTTTCTTTTCTTCATTTTTTTTAGTGGATTCTTGATTAGGGCCACTTGCTCCATTATCACTCTTCTCATCTTTACCTTCTGTTTTCTTGGCTTCTTTACTTTCCTTTTTTTCTGATTTCTCAGATTTCTTTTCTTCTTTTTTGGTTGACGGAGTTCTTGTTGGGAAAGAAACATACAAATGAATTGAGGAAAAATCAACTTAAGAGGATTTTCACAGCTTCAGAAAGATGTGAAAATGTCTTACTTGCTGGCTTTATCACTTGATGTAGTCTTCTTATCTCCCATGCTTCTACTTGAACCAGATTTCTCATCACTTTCCTTCTTCAGCTCCTTTTTGGAGGGATCACCTTTCACCTATATTTTTTTTCCAAATCAAACAGGTTAATCATTCTTGAATGAGGTGGTCTAGTTTGGGAGAAGTTTTCATCTTATTAAACCTACTTTCTCAACAGATATCTGTTGTCCATGCAGCTCTGTTCGATGGAGGTGTGCAATGCATCTGGCCACTTCTGTACTAGAAGACATTGTTACAATGCCATAACACTTTGCCCCTGGGCTTCGTGCATTTGTGACCACCTTTGCACCAAGTACCTACACAAACAGGTAAGATTTAGCCTTTGAGAGAGACATCTCTAGGAAGGATGGTATTCCAAGAATATTTTTACAGTTGTACATCAGAACACCGAACAAAACCACCCCAGCAGCCACAAAAGAACCCCAACACCCCACCCAAGACACTGAAAACTGACACTCCAAGGTTTGAAACACAATTCTACACAAGTTGCAGCTTTGCAAACTTGATCCCAACTTTCACAGCAAGGCTTAGTGATGCTCATGGCCTCTCCTGACCACTCAGCCTCATGCACGTTATCCAAGTGCTTCTTTGGACAGATGCCATCAATATTCATTCCCAGAAACACCACTGATCTAAATTTGACAGTTCACCCCCTACAGATGAAAACTTCCCCACCTCCCAGATAAACCCCAACAGTCAGGAGCTGCCAGGTACTGGCAGGAAGGTGTAAGTAATATTATGTAGTAACTGAAGGGAGTTGATTCTTCAGAGGCATCTAGAAAATGTGTGCAGTGAGCAACCATCTTGGACAGCTGCACCTTGAGAAAGCAGTTAAGTTTTGTGTTCCTGCTTCTTGCTGTAACTACCATAACTGGCTTCTTGACAGTCATACTCAAATACAACAGTCTGCTCATTCTAGCAGCCTGTAATGTACTGTCACTTAGACATTAAGCATTTCCCACTTCATTTAAAACTGGGAAGCTAAGTAAATACAGGTACCAAGCATCTTTTCAGCAAAAACAGCCAAAGAATTGGATGCTTTCACAAAATACACTCCCAAGTTTCAACACTTGAGAAAGCATTAATAAAATTTCCTATTAAATTCATTAGTAAAAAAAAAAATCAGCTATCTAACAAGCAGGACACACTTGATATTGCCAGTGCTAAGGTTCTGACTAGTCCTTAAGCTAAGGTCATGACTAGTTCTAAATGGCCATAGCTGCACAGGCTTACACAAACACCATCAACTCAAGAGTTATCAGCAACCCCCTTGAGAAAATCAAAATAACTGCAACAAAAAAACTGTTTTCAGAAGACTGAAAAGAATCTGCTTCTGCAGATTTTGCATTCTTCTATGGAATTTTTATGTTAAAATTAAATCAAAATGCAGGAAAACAGGTTAATCAATCTCTAAAAAACCCAAATAAATCATTAAATTATTAATGAGTCTTTAAAAGAACACTGACAGTGGTTTGGTTTTTTTGTTTGTTTTTTAACTTATTTTTCCCATTCATCATGCCTCAGAACAAGTTTTAAAAATGGCTTCCCAGCAGTTATCTAAATGACTGTATTAAATTTACCAGTTAGCACACAGTTCAATACAGTTGCTGCAGAAGAACACAGCCATCATTTCCTCACTAAAAAAAGCCAATCAACATTTTCAAGGTAGTTGAGCCCAGTCACATTTGTGACATTTTTTTTTGCATCTATCTTACCTCCACAGGAAGAAAATGAACATATGGTTGGTTCTTCCTGCAAGCATGTGTTCTTATGTCAGATACTAAAAATATTGGGGCTTTTTTTGGGGGGGTGGTTTTTGGTTTATCTTTTTTTAACATTACACTGGTTCCACATTTGGTCACAGACTTTTATTTGAGTGAAGTATCACTCAGCTTCTGTAACTGCCCAGAGGAGGTGGAAGAAACACACACAACACACAGGTGATCCCACCCACTGAAATACCTTTCCATATTTGCCAAAGAGATTTTTCAAGTCAGCAGCTTTGGTGTTGGAAGACAGTCCGCTGACCCACAGGTTCCTAGTTGAGCTTCCACTGCTACCACTAACACTGCTGGCACCTCCTGAAACAAGTTGTACACAACAGCCACACAATTAAGAGGACAAAGGTACCAGGAATATTGAACTAAACTGTTGCTGAAAAGAGAAACTTAGCCTGTTACCTTTAAGTAACTGTTTATCCGGTTACCTTGCTTGAAAAGACTTCTATATAAAAAAAATATATGCCATAAGATTTCATTCATGGACCCATCTGCAGAGACCACCAGTGTGGCTAACTCACCCCCAAGTGACAGAGACACACAAGTCAGACAATTCTTTGTTCAAGGCATGCTTTACCCCTGCTTTGGACAGGTACACTGAGCTTCAGCTTCTAGTTCTTAGCCATCACTTCCACCTAAGAGGATTCTTAGCAGCCAACATCTGCTGTTCATCAGGACATCTGTACAGTGCTTGCATGACCAGAGTTGGCAGAATGGCAAACAGGAGGCACAGCTAATCCCAGCCTCCAGAACAAGGTGGGCTACTCCCACAACCTCCTAAAGTATCTGTCCTCCACCCAGAGCAGCTCCTTAAAAATCCTGATGGGTGCAGAACTGGATGCAAGCCACCAGAATGGTTTCCTGGGGACTAAGGAAATACTAAAGCCAGAAGAGCACTGTGCCTTAAACACCACCCCCCCCCACGTTAGCCATTTTTAGAACTACAAACTCAAGAGATTCACATCATCTTATTCCCAACACCTTTTAGTCTTGTGTAATTTATCTCAGCTTGTTTCTGTTTGCTGCTGAATGTCTGGACTGCTTTTGAGTCTGTTAACATGTAGCCAGCCATACACACAAGACCAAAAATGAATCTCCAGCTAAACAGTCAGAAAATCTGGTGGTATGCAGAGTTTTAAAGGTAACTTAACCACCCTGAGGAAAAAGGGTAGTTTTCCTTCAGTGTATCAAGATGAGCCAAGAGCAAAAGGCAACAAATCTCAGTTCTCATTAAACTAGGATTATCTTGATTATCAAGATATCTAGGATTAACCATGCTACAGGTAGAATACATTAAGTATCAATAAAGAGCCACTACAGTGGCTTTGGCTCTGTATTTTATAAGAGCCTTCTGCAAGAAACTATGGCAGTTATCACATATGCTACAGGTAAGCATGTGTCTTCAGATGGGCTCTGTCTGCACTTCATAGCACTATGAGCATGGGACTGTCACAAGAAAGACAGGCATCTCCAGCAGGCTGTGTGTCTGTCACAAACACTTCTCCTCAGAAATTCCATTGCTCAATTCAAGTTTCATTCCTCCATTGGTGACAGGCAAGAGACTCTGTGACAGAAGTTTTTGGCAGAGAGCTAGCAGGCAAAATAAGGTGGCTCATGAGCTGATACAAATGCTTTTGTTCAACTCTGAAGCACAGGCATAATGGGTGACATCAACATGCTCTTAAAACTCTCTGTCCTTATAATACAGGGGTTTATGGCAACAGATGGAATATCCAAGGTGGACAACTAAGTCCAACTTCAATGCACTGAACAGCCACAAGTGCAGTTTTGCTGGCTGGCTTCTCAGCAGCTCTACTTGGTTGAGAGTTCAATTTATGGACAAGAGAGCTAGAATTAAAATGAAGACAAAATGTTCTGTTTGCATCACATTTAAGTACAATTATTTTTTCTTGTTCTGCACAAACCAGCAACCTCAACTGTTGTACGTGTGTCATAGCAGGTGTAGCTGAAAACTACACCTTCTCATCAAAACAAAGACCTGGGAAACATTAGTGTAATTTGTTACCAGAAGTATTTTGAAATAGGGGAAGACATTTTCAGGGAGTCTATAAAATGATTATTTTTGATCTTGCAAGGAATGTGCCATAAGGAGAAAACAAAACAAAAAAATATATACAGACACCTAAATATAGGGAATGAGTCCTGTGCTTCTAGCATAAATGGCTACAAATGGATCAGGGTAATTATATTATGTGGCAAGCAATTTCTCAAGCAGAAAAGCATTTACTTCAAAACAACACTAAGTTGTAACAGTTACCTTTATCATCCTTGGATGTTGTCTTGCTTTCTTTGGATTCCTTAGTAGAGCTAGAGAAGCAAATTAAAAATCAGAAGACAATTGAAAATACAGAATTCTGTAAGTGTTGCAGTTTATACTACTAATACTAACAGACAAGGTAACATTGCAAAAAATAAAAATAAAAAAGGGCTAGACTGTGTATTTGAACAAATGATTCCCTTATGGATTCTTGCACTCATTTTCCCCAGGATGCCTGAAGATCTAGATTTTCTGACAACTCTATTCAGTGGATATATGGCAATCTTCTCCAGATTTCAGGACGGGGACTTGACTTCACTTTGTGTTCTTAGAACTGACAGCTGTTCATTACCATCATCACAAGGACATTTAAAACACAAACCATCAATTGGCAAAAAGCAAATACCTGCTGACAACTCGGCAGTGCCATCAGAGGGACACAGTGGCCATACGAAGATCTTGCATTTTAAAAAGTAACTTATGGCGGTCAAAAAAAAAAATCTATAGGCAGAGGAGCATAGGGTAACTAATTACAAGATTCTTGCTGCTACCCCCTTAATGTAGAGTGATCTTATTGAATGCTGGTACTCAGTATCGTAAAGAACTGACATAGAAAAACAAACCTCTTTGCTTGACCAGAGGCCCCAGTAGACGAGGGACCTTTCTTCAAAGTATCCTTTTCTTTTTCTCCAGATTCTGCTTTCTTTGAACCTTCTCTGGCTTCCTTCTTGACAGGATCACCCTTCACGCAGTCTTCCTTCTTACCATCTTTATGGTTCTCAGTCATCTCATAGTCCTTGCTTTCCTTCTCCAGGCTCTGTGAAATGGTATCCTGCCCATCCTTGGGTTTACTTGCTTCAGTATCTGTAATTTTCACATTTTTACCTGTTTCTAGGAGGTCATCACCATCAAAATCCAGAGTGATGGCATCTTCAGCCTGGATTGTAACCGATATGTTATCATCCTCAGCTTCTTTCACAGAGGTGTTAGCTTCCATCTCTTCGTGAGCCGTGTGATCAGCCTCAGCTAGGCTTTCTTCTGAAGGAAGAGGTTTAGATACTTCTTGTGTACCATCACCAGAACCTGCTTTATCTAAGAGGATTTAACAGGAATAAATATGGCAAAACAAGAAGTTTAAACAATTTCATATGCATAAGCTAGAATAGGACCTAGAAAATACAAAGCCAGTTATTAGCACTGATGGAAGGTTAGGAAAAAACACAAGGCGTATTAACACAAATATAAATCCTTTACCCAGGATCACTTATTCTTCATGGCAAAATACATTTTCTAGAGACAAATACCAAAACATTAGAAGGAAGAATGTGGTTCCATCCTGGAGATACCCGTTCTTCATAAGATGTATCCATTTTCCAGTTTAGGATTTAGTGTTCCAGAAGAAAATAGTTGCTTTAGACGCTCAGATGGATTTAATCCGGCTTTGAATCTTCCTGCTCCTTGGGCTTCCAGCCTTCCCAAATCCAAAAGAATCACAGTCTTGGAGAATTCCAGCCAGTCTCCCACGCTGGTGTCCTCTTGGGCTTTTCCTTCCTGAGCAGTTGTTTCTCAGTCAGGTTGGTGCAGAAGGCTGCTGCAGAGCAGAGGGGTGAGCTTTAATCCAGAGTTCGTAGACAGGCCGTTCTCCGTCTTCATCCCCCGCAGAGTTTTCCATCTCAGTCCACACAGGCACCGCCACCCGTATCCAGGCCTTGTGCTGCCAGAGGGTCCCTTGTCAGCATGGAGGCTGAGCTTTTGTCCTGCTCCTTCAGGAGTGTGTTTATTCCACCTTGTGTCAAATGATGCTGTTCCATGTCCCTTCCAGTCCACAAGCCGTAGAATCCTTCAGACTTCTTCCCAGGAAGTCTGTTTGCCCCAGTGTGTTATGTTCCTTCCATGATCTCCCTAACGAGCACAGCTTAGAAAGATAGCCACTCCACATTCCCAACTCTTGGTCTACCATCCTACACACAGCTGGTATTTGTAAGTGACAGTAAGCCAGGCATATGGTGGTCCATACATTTGTTGGGTAAGTTCAGTGCAAGGGTGTGTCATTCCACTCAACCATCAGCTACTGCAGTGCAAGGTGCTCTTGCACCAAGACTTACCGTGTGTCAGTCAGAGTCCTTCAATACTAGGGGGTTTGCATTAAGAATCACAGTATTACAACTGTACTAGATATACATCCACCACAGTAACTGAGAAGTACTGTTAATCAACTCTTAAGAGTAAAATAACTCTTAAGAGGGAAATAAAACCACTGACTGCAATGATTCCAGGTGCTGAGCTTAGTAAGGAGACAGCTGATACTTAGTACTGGAGACAAGCCTAATATTAGTAGAGAGACTGAATATTACAAGAGAAAGTTGCCTGCTCTACCAGACTAAAGACCTCTGAACTCTCTTAAACTTTAAACATACCTTTCTCATTGTCTTCATCTTCACCATCCTGCAAAACAAGCAAGTCAAGACTAAATGTCTCCTGCTTGGAAACTTGGAGCAGAACAATTCATTTTTTTTTCCACAGAATTTCTAGCCTAGGAAGGCAAATTAATGAGGTGAAAACTGTTTCCAATAAAAATATTATCTAGAAATCCTCTGCACCTCCCTCATCACACCACTGAAAGTTTGTATTCATCTTCACTGGTGTTTATCTGCAACACTTGCAGTTTGCAATTGGTTGGAACACACACCTATTGTCTCCCCCCACACCCCCCCAGCTCAACAGGACATTTCTGGCATGTCCCACGTCTTGCTAAAGCCTTCCAAAAGGATGTGACACTGCTGATAAATGCAGCAAAAGATCATCAGCTTTAAAAGCTTAGGACAGAATTCAGAAACTAAGCAGACTTCCTCCACTAA
Source organism: Corythornis vintsioides (assembly GCA_025447755.1). NCBI lineage: Eukaryota > Metazoa > Chordata > Aves > Coraciiformes > Alcedinidae > Corythornis > Corythornis vintsioides. The sequence goes on along the minus strand of JAOEGS010014855.1, from coordinate 11,388 downwards.
TTAAAATCACTGGTGCATTTTTGTAGGCATTTACTTCTCTCATTAGCCTCATTAGCAAGACATGCTGAAGATGTCCCTTTGCAGACATCACTTCCATGTAATTCAGAATGAATTTCTGAACTTGAAGGTGTTAGATGTTAGTATTAACAATGAACAAAAACCAACCCCAAACACCACCACCTCCCTAGCATTGTCCAAAGGCAAATTTCTACAGTAAAAACAGTTCCAAGCTCCTGCATAGGCAGTATATATGATGTCAGCATCTGTCACAGCCCTCTGAAGTGTTTTTAAGAGTTTCAAGCATATTCCTTGTTAAATCTAATGCAGTAAACACTTCCAAACTGTAGACAGGGATTTACATTTAAATAGGAAGTGTTATTTGGAAATCACAATTATCTGCACTATGAAAAAAATAGGAATGAAAGCTTCCCACAACATTTACCTTTACTGTGTGACATCATCTGACTAAGATGCATGCTGGAACAAAAAGCCAGCCTGAAGTGACCTTTTCCAACTAAACAGACATGAAAAATCAGCTCACAGAACTGATTTAGAACTTACATGGACAGCTGGAAAAGCATAGTCTTCTGTATCTTGACCTTCATTTTCCTATGAGAACATAAGAGGCTTGCTCAGCAAACTATTGGTAAGACACTGAAACATTCAGAAAGTCAAGTGAAGCAGGTAACTCAGAAAACGTTTTAGTTCAGCAGATACACAGCAAGGTGATCAAGGAGCAGATATCATGACTTTTATCAGTTCAGTGCTCAGATCATCTAGGTCACTACTACTTCCAGGGAAAAGGACCACTCAGCAGCTCTGTATGGTAGAATCTTATCATACAATGCCACATTTCTTTCAGGACTACTCATACACAAGTCAAGGAAAACAGAAAAGAAAAAATACCAAACTATCTTTCAGAGATAAGCAAAACAAGCTGAGAAACTAGTTCTGACTTCCTAGTAATACAAATGCACTAACAAAATGCAAAATACAACAGAGTACCTGACTTTCAGAATCCTTTTCTGCATCTTCTGTTGGCTCTGTTGGCTCCAGGTTGTGGTATTTTTTCTTTTCTGTAGATGGCAGTTCTTTAGAATTCAAGTTCTCATCTTCAACAGATTCTTTAAAGTCCTTTAATTCATCATTTCCATCCTGATCACTTACATCTTGAGTTTCCAATTCACCTTCCTTTGGGTGTGAACAAAAAATATTTGGCATAACTAAGGGGATCAGCTGTGTTCCAAAAGATTCACTGCTAGAATCACTCTTTATGCAAAATGCTCTATCACATCCATGGTAAAAAAAAATCCCAGGGTGTTTAAAAAAACCCCACACTTTCACACCCTTGGGCAACAGCTGTGAACACAGTACAATAAATGCTCCAAGTTTCCACAAAACACAGTGCAAAGAAAACAGAAGCTTTTCTTGGTAAGGCCAAACATTACACTTAAATATAAACTGAAAAAGAAAAAAGGTACATACTTTTATTACCTTGACAAAAGAATCCTCTTCAACTGAAGCATCACCAATGAATTCATCAGCTTCCTGCTTTTTACCTGAAAAGACAGGATATGCTAATGCCTAGAGCTGCTGTGTGGAGCTGGTTGTGTGTTCAGCCTTAGTTTATTATTCTCCACGTGCTCTAGTTTATCTGAACTCTTACAAACTTCCCAAACTGAATATTTTTAAGGGGATGAGAAAAACTGTCAGCTGAGTGAGCAAGGACAATCAGTGCTGTTGCATAAACAAGCAGCTACATCCAAGTTAGTGATTTTAATAATAATCCTTCCACTTGGAGTGATAATGGCACTCAGGAGAACATGAAATTGTCCATCTCTAGGTTTTCTGTAGCTGTGCTTTCCACTGTACACAAGTATGGCAATTGCAAGCCTCTCCAAGCCACCTTTTTCAGTGCTTTTCATCACTGAAAAACAATCAGGACAAGAACAATCAGGTAAAGCACCTGGAATTTCTACATATTATTTACTGCAATACAGGTACAAACATTTTTCTCTAATAAAGATGCTTCTGTGAACAACTAGCCACAATTCTCTTTGCAAACCACTGCCTTTCCTTGATCTGCAAAAACAAGATTAAAGAATCCTAGATACACATCCCTCCCCCCCCCCCCCCCCCCCCCCCCCCCCCCCCCCCCCCCCCCCCCCCCCCCCCCCCCCCCTCCACCCACCACCCGCCGCGCGAGGCGCC
>JAOEGS010014854.1:0-48171 GCA_025447755.1 Corythornis vintsioides | reverse complement strand
ACGATTTGTAATAAATTTGACCTCCCAAACCCCACTCCAGGGAGCGCAACTTGACCTTGATCTAACAAGAACACACAAGTATAAGGTAATAATATTTTTTTTTTTTTTTTTTTTTTTTTTGAAAAAAAATGAAAGAAAAAAAAGAGACAGCTAATGCTTCCCACCCCACCCTTTAGTTATCCCCTATTCAAAGAAAATGAAATCAGGAAAACACTATACACTGTTGAAGACACAGAACAGGGCAAACATTTGAAAAAGTATTGTTGAAAAGCCTGGCATTATTTGCCTGCATGACCAGTCTCACTGAGAGTGCTCAGGGGTGAAATTTTAGCACCATTTTTTTCTTTTTTTTTTTTTTTTCTTTTTTAAACCTTTTAGAAATTAAATTCTAACATAGAACACTTGAACTGTAATGAGTGTAGCCCTATGTATCATACTGTTTGACAGCTGAAAGGTGAATGGTATGTCCAGAGCTGACCCCACCCTCCCCCATCACTACAGGGCACCTGGGAGAGTAATTATAAACCACTCAAGTTTGTAACAAGACTGATTTATTCTCAGCAGCAGGAAATCATGAAACAATCCCTTAAATCTTCAATTGCTTTTCAACAACATCACAAGGGAAAAGTGGCAATTCATGAGAATGACCCAGTACAGGAAGAAAGCTGGGTCGTTATTGCACCATTATCTGGAGTAGGACCCCCTCCTTTCCCTTACACCTCTCTCTTCTAGCAGGGGAACCTTACATCAACGTGAAGCAAAACTGCACAATTCTGTTGGCTTCTCTAGAAGCAGAAGAAGCAGCAGATACAGTTCTCAGCTTTCTACCAGCCCTGTTCCCTGCCATACCAGGAGAGAATTTCAGGCTTGACACACCAGCCAACTTTAAAAGCCATCATTACCACACACAAGCAAGCCTTAAAGATACATGCAACCAAATAGCCATTACTCTGCTATGCATTTGTATTTTCTTTCCTGATCATTGACCTTCCAGAAACTTGGAAAACAAAGGAAAACCTCAAAAAATTCCATTCTGAAGTCCAGTGACCTCACTGAGAGTGTTGCAATTCTGAGTTTGACATCCCTCAATGACATTGTCAAATAACAACTGATTATCTCCCTCTTGGAGTATTTCTTACAATCAGCAATGATGGGAGAAGAAATACAGAATGCATGTCTGTTTCAGACTGTTTAGATAATAGAGGCTTTCCCATTCATTGCCTTGATGTGGCAATGACCAAGCTGTGTAAGAAAACAACTTGCCAGTAAAACTACAAAGCTCTATTCCATAGGCCTGCTATGAGCTGTCCTGTCAAAAGGAAGGTCCCAGAGACTGATAGCTTTAGTTAAACAATTTTCAGTCACTAGTCTCACTTGTATGACTGCAGTCAATGTCCTGCAAATCCCTCCTCATCCCTAATCCAATCAGGCTCTGTTACAAGTATTTGGACACTAAACTTGCTTGTAACAGAGAAGACTGCCCAGAGATACTCGAGTACCTCATCCTTTGCAAGCACAGCATGCGCCGTGCTGCTCCTTCCAGCTGTAACTGCATTCTATCTCATAGCAGACTCCAGCACAAAGCACTGTCTGAAAACCCAGAAAACTGGAAACCAAGAGGATTTCTAAAGAATCCAACCTACAGTGGGTTATTATAATTAAAGCCTTCCAGGGTTCATTTATATAAAGGTTTATCTGCAGTAACATCCAAAGGTTTTTAACCTCTAAGTGTTTTCTGTCCATGAGGATGAAGTGCTATCCAGATGTTCAACCTGCCCCAATATCATAAGGTCTGCCTGTGATGTGTGGGGACTGCAATCAGCTCTCAGTACACAACAGATACCAGAGGTTAAAAAGAAATTAAAAAAACCTAAAAATTGTTTTGTTGGACTCCGTTGCCCAGGCTGCCAGGGGAATGCTCCTACTTGATCTGGGGGGGCTTCCATAGCAAACAACTCAGGTTTCTGGAGTGTTGGTTACACACAAGAACAGATCAGTCCAAAGTGGCACTTTCACTCCTAGAGGTCTTCTGCACCTCACGACAGTTTGTAGGCAAGGAGCCCCAATCCGACTGAACCCCCGTTCGGAGGGAAGGCTGAGATAAGGCTTGGGCCCCTGAAGTTCTGTCATGCTCTCATCCTCCCCCCAGGTCAGCTGGAAGGCAGACTTGGCAACGGAAGCTAGCATCATAAAATGGTGCAGTAATAGAAGTAACTGGACCAGGAGGAGGAGGCATCTGCCCCAATGATATCATAGCCATTGGCAGCAACTGGGGAGTGGGACTGGTCATGCAGCCGTGTGTCAGGAGTAATGATTGTAGAGGGGAGGGGCATGAAGAGTGCCATTCTGGAAACAATGCTGACGGGAAGCCATGTATTCCGCATAACTGATTGTCACCTTCTCACTGCGGTACCTATGGGAACAGCAGGAGAAAAACCCAGGTAAACAGACTATGCAATATGAAGGAATTCAACATAAAAACATCCATTGCAGATCACCTTTTAGCTCACAGACAATGATGACCAAGAGGAACTCACTAACTTCAATACCTACTTTGCTTGATACTGCCTCATGCAGCAGACTGAAAAACCCATCTAAACTTGAATTAGCATCAAAGTCCCATAAACTGAGTCCTACTCAAGATAATCGTAATAAAGGGGACTCCTGAAGTAACACACAGGAAGCAAATTATCTATTTATGGTATTCTTATACACCTGCTGTGGGGAAAATAAAAACCAATTGAAGAAAACTCTGTTTCAGAGAAAATACCCAGTACTTCCCTATTAATTACTTTTGAGGCTAGGGAAAGAAAATGGTGGAGAGTTGGGTAAAGGGAGGTTTGTTATAGCATAGATGTGACTTAGTCCACAATGTACAATCAGAATTCACAAAACGAGTAGTCCCTTCTGGGAGACCAGAGGTTTCTGGGTGCTTTTAAAGCACATTACACGACAGATAATTTCAAAGCAGTTGTGAATTGCACTAAGTCCATGTTACATCAGATTTAATGAAAATCTGTTCTCTCCTGTTAAAAAAACCCTGCATATCCACCTCAATTCTCCTGAGGTAAGGAACGACCTGATAAATTAACGTTTCTATACAAAAATCACAATGTCCCAATTTTTACTAACATGAAGGAAGCTGAAACCAATAGGACAGCTGGGGGTATAGAAAAGCAAGCAAATTTTGAAAACCAGCTAAATCTGAGTGTGGTTTGGTTTGAAGACAGCTGTCACCTCCAAATAGCTATACTACCCACAGATGAGCGCACTGAGAAAAGGAACTCCATTGTAAAGATACAGAAAGATTGACCTTTTTAACTTTCAAAGGTGCTACTGCTTTTGATCTTTCATATGGATGGTTGTACTAAAACCAGTGGCACTTCTCTTAGAAAATGCTAACTTTAATCCCACATAGGCCGAACATATTGCACTTCATCCATATACATTAGATGCCTAACATGTGGCATTTATGATTTTGTCTTTCAGACTACATCCTTCATCTGAAGGAGGCACTGAATATTTACATCAAGCACAAATACTTGAAATTACCCATAAAACACTATAAAGTAAAATTAAAAGACAACAAATTTATCCACTTACCTGGTGAGTTTAATCGTTTTCCTAAAATCATTGGTAATCGGAGCCTTAAAGCCACCTTTCCTGAGTAAGGAGTCTATGGTCTGGATCTGATCCCAGTCTATTGAAAAAGAGAAGCAAGGGAATTGTTTTCAATATAAAAATGATGTTTCATAAAGATAAGAGATGCATTAAAAGGCCTCTAGAAAAGCAAACAACTAAACAGGAATCTTTGAGCTTTAGAAGTACCAGTGTTGAACAAGACATAGATGGTCTTATGCATGCACACTATCTGCACATGCCAACCCATACTGGAACTGGTCTATAAAGCAGTAATTCCATATGCCATATGACCTCTCTTCTTACAAAGGTCTGTGCCTTGCTTCTGTTGCAGGGACCCCAAACTGTTTTATCATGTGCCACTCAAGTTTAGCTTTTTAAGCCTTAAAGTAATACTTAGCTCTTTACAAAGACAAATTGGGATCAACCTGATGCTCTAGTGATAGCACAGTGCACTGCTATGTGAGAGATCAGAGTTAAAATTCCTACCTTAGTCTTTTGCCCCAGAGCCAGGAGGATGCGACCACTCCACTCTGCTAGGTGGAGGAAAGGAGGCAATATTTTGAGCAGTTACCATGGTGACCGCTACTATATTTGAGTGGGAAGTGTGCTCCAGAGGGGCCCTGTTTCCTGCCCTCATCTGGAGGATGCTACTTTAGCAAGAATGAGGAGGAAAGGGACTCTCCTGTTGGTGCTGTGCAGCCTGCAGTTATCCTAGTTGGTGGGAGAAACATAGAAGAGGAAAGATGCAACGCTGAATGAAGCTGGAAGATCCATACTTTGAGATCCTCTACTTCTTAAGCCCTAAAACATTTTTATGCTAAGATACAACTGTGCACAGATGTGGGATGAAATAAGGCCAGAGGAAAAGCCAGCAGCAGCTGTATCAGGTGTCAGTTATCCAGATTAAGTCTGGTGGCTCCACGGCACTACTATGAGGATAGCATTGTAATCCAAACCCAAAATCCATACATTTTTGTTACCCAATTCTGTGACACAATGTGTTGACATGTTTGGCTGCCATCTCAAACCCACCTTGTTCCTTAGCAACCTCAGGTAAATACGTGGCTGTGCGTTTGACACCTTTCTCATTGATGAACTCTATTCTGATCCCATGGATCCCAACCTATAGATGGAAATGAACAGCCAAATAAGAGGTGTTTGCTAGCACTGAAACCATGATCAAGTTATCAGTCCCACCACATTGTGTAGCTCACTCTCTATGCCCAGTTTGGCTTTTGCCTGGATAAGGACATTCTCTTCCTCACTCTGTCCTTGCCAGGCAAGTCTCACAAGAAGCTCTCTTAGCAGCATAAAGGACCTCTGCCACTTTTGTCAGAGGAGCCTAAGCAGTCTCCCTGCCACTTCTGAAGTAAGTCTTGACAGAAGTCTGACAGATTCCCATCTCTTATGCTGGACAAGAAAGACTGTATCTCTACATAAAAGTCATTCCTAGAATGGCCCGAACACAAAGTCTACTTAATCCTTCTTGAACTAAATACACTTCTGTGTGCAAGGACCTAAAAATTATTAATATCTTCAGTCTTAACTGCTTTTTATTGCAAATTTCTGTGCACAACATCAAAATACTTCCTGTGTGCTTACAAACATATTTACATCCATATCCTGTTAGGCAAATCCATAAAACATTGTCATTTCTTCTACTCCCATTCAGATCCTCTCTCAAACAAAAGCTTCCTACTGCTTCCCCATCCTCTTCCTCCCTTCTAGTTTTCCAGCCCCATTTCTTCTATCCCCATATACCCCTGTAACGAAGGATACACATCACCATGTACTAACCCGAACCCGAATGGAACGAGAGAGTGATGCAGAGTTCCAAATGCACCTGTTCTCACCTCCCAGTCCAGGTAGTCACTGGCATCCTCAAAGTTAGTGAGGAGGGAGACAGAGCAGAAGAGTTTGGGCAGCTCCTCGCGGGTCAGGGGTGGAAAACGGCTGTCCTTAAGTGCACTAAAGAAAAGAGGAGATATATTGTCCAATACAAGCGCCACATTAAAAGTGCCAGGCACTCAATTATTCTTTTTCTGATTATGCCTCCATGAAACATGCTTGTTTCCTACTGAAGAAAAAGTTAATTGCATCATTTCCTAATCTATCAAACTGTAGCAGACAAACAGTACTGCAAGCTTCCTGATGTTGTCCTCCACTTAGAGAGAAATTGTGCTGCATAACATGTCAAAACTGGTAGCATGCAAGACAGAGTCGACATTAGCGTTAAAACATCAACCAAAATTCACCTGTAGTAAAGATGTTCCACTAAAACCTGATATATTACCTCACCCTAACTATACCATATTTCTCAGGTTTATTTTGTTGTGAAGCATATTAAATTGAACTATGTCTATCCAGCATCTTAACCTTGAATTCTTCTAGATCCTCTGCAAATTAAGCTAATTTCAGATTCATTTAATTTTCAACATAATTACCTGGTTAATGTGTATTCCCTGAGTCCTGAGTGAAGATTCATGGCTGAAAAGGTCCCGATGCAGCCACGAAGCCGCTTGTCTCGCCCCGTCTTCCACGTCACAAAGAGTGGACTGAAAAGGCAAAAAGAAAAAAAAAGAAAAATACTCCAGCTTCTAGAGATATATGGTTGCTGAGAGGACAAAAAGGTGATAAAAAGCACATACGCATGAACTTGCTTTCTCTCCTTCTAATAATCCCCAACAGACATCAATCTAGCATCAGTAACCCCCCCACTCCCAAATTCAAACCCCCCACGTCTTCCCCACCTTTTCAGCATCCCCTCTTCTCTCTGGTCATACTCTACAAGCTCTCCACCCATACCTTTGTGGCCAGACTCCATGCTGTCATCTAATAAGCGAGATGGTTATTTGAACCTACTGATTACCTCTGTGAATAATGGCCTCACTTAGTATCATCTACTAGTTTACATGACAACTCAAATAAAAATTTATATGGGTGAAGCAAATAAGATTACTTATTTATAGTACCACTGATCTGGAAAGATGCCCATGCATTCTGCAAATCATTTGTAATTCAGGTTTGCAATAAAAGCTTTTATCTCCCCCCCCCCCCAGGATAAAAAGCAAACAGTTCTTTTACTTCCCTGTTATTTCCATGAGAATCTGACTTGTACATCCATCCCTAGTGCTCAAATAGTTTATGTTTGTATCTTTTGCTTACCTTACATTTGATTTACAATTACACATATTCTCTCCTGTTGAACACATATCTAAATCACTATATTGTTCTTATTCAAATACCACATGAATTTCCATATTCTGGTCTACTATCATAAATTTACAGGCATAACAGCAGAGACTCAAATTCAGCAGGCTCATTTCAATCTGTTAAACTGGAAGGCATGATTAAGCCTCAAAGTACAAGAAGTTCAGAACAACAGTATTCAGAAGAGCTCTATGAAGAGCTAAACACATAAAGATGAGTGTGCATATGAAAAGCAAAAAGTTCACTCCTACAGAAGTGAGTGAAATTGCAAACAGCTGTAGAGAGAGCCACTAAAGAACAGTGGTGGCTGCAGCTCTACAAGAATGTCTGAACATCTGGAAAATTTTGCAAGTCAACTGATGATGCTGGTTTAATTATAAAAACAGGATGAATTATCTTACTTTTTCAGCTTACAGAGTACCAAATACAAGATGTGGTCACTTTGAACCCAAGTATAAATGAGAAAGTCATTAGTGATTCTACACATTGGTCAATGGATTTCCGTTGAACAGGTTATATAATATGATAGAAAACATGGAGCGTTAAGAAAAAACATTTCTAAATTAACCAAGCATTCACAGGAGTTCTAAAACATGAAGACAGAATAACTCGTTCTACAACAAAGCTCAGACACTTAGTTTCCTCAAACTCTCAAATGTCTTGTAAGCAATATTATCTTTGCAGCAAGCATTACAAAAAATACTAAAAGATTCTGTTCAGACAATAGAACCAGCATGGAGTGAGGATCATTTCTCAAAAACAGGCAATACAGTTTCTTACATGTAGGTACTTAGAACATAATTTGAACCACAGTGATAAAGCAATGCCCAGTTATGTTCCTCAGAGCAACAATGGAATTAAAAAGCCCTCAGGTATCACAGCATAATCCATCATTACGGATCTAATTACCAGCTGTGATCAACAGCTGAAGTACTACCCAAAATAGTAAACAGCCTTTAAGTGATAATTGTGAAGTACTTTGCCCAGAGAGGAAGTGGAAGCATTCTTCCACAACTGTCAGTCACCTTATAGTTGCTTGATCAAGACAGAGGATTTACTGTTTTTGTTTCCCAACAACACTTGAAGGCACTTGCAGAGTATCATTCCTTTACCCTTTCATCTAGCTACCCTATGTTGAAACAGAAAACAAGAAAGAGTGAAAGAAAATACACTGGAAAGCTTGCCAAAATAAAAGATGCTAAACTTAACGAAGGAGATTGCTGAGAAACATTACTGTCACAAGCTCAATGGAAATTTAGCTTAATGTTATTAAAGTTTTGAAACCATTACTTAGCCTACGTGATACTCGCCCCAAACAAAAAAAGGAAAGGAGAAAATGCAAAGCATCACTGAGAGAATACAAATCTAAGTAAATTTCTTCTCTGATTCAAATTACAGGTTCACTTTTCCAATTCACCTCTTTACCCTTCTAAAGAAGAAGAAGAAAAAAAAAGTTTCCACTGAGCTGTGACACAGCTTTCAGTGTCTATAATAGAAGAGATATTACCAGAAAGGACAGGATAATTACATTCAGAAGGCTGTCATTTTAAAATAGCTTCAAGCACATTTTAAACAATTTTTCACTGCGGTCATAACAAGTAAGGCATAAAAAAAAAAAAAAAAAAAAGCAGCATGATTTTGTACAAGTATATAAAATTTCACTCAAAGTTTTTCACTGTAGAAAATAGATTGTTTATGTGTCTGGAGAATAACTGTACTTAGCAAATTGTTCCATAGCCTCTCCTTGAAAAGTGTATTTCCCAGATGGACTGAGAAAAAGTCCTAACAATTTTTTGCCCATGTTCACCCAAAAGCACTTTCCCTTACTTTGCAGTCATACCCTCAGCAGATTATAGCAGCCGCTTCTCCCCCAGCCACAGCATCCTACTTAGGTGTATTTGATGAAGGCTTGCAAAGCCAAGAGGGGAATTTCATAGACTAGAAATGAACTTCTCCAACTGCAAACACAAAGGGAATTTTAAAGCAGCAAAATATTCTTTGGTCAAATCAGAATTTAGCTTGCACTATGAAGAAAAGCCATCACAGTACAGATTTTATGATGCAAATATCTTATTTGTCTTGCATTGCATTGCAACTAGAAACATGTTCACTGTAGTTTTAGTACCAGTTTGTAATACCTACTATTAAAAAAAAAAAAAAAAGATTGAAGTACAAAACTGAAAGTAACCAATTAACTATTTACTTGCCATAAGAGGTCAAAATGGTAATGCTTTCAGTAAGCTGGGGAGCAAAGGGAGTATTTTCTTCACTAAGGTAATTCAGATGTAACTACGAGTCTTCCACTGCTACCTTCTCTACATTGATTTGTGAATGTTGTTGCTAACAAGTACTCTCTGCATAGGTACCTACCCTTTGTCCATGTGCTTATCTTCTCAAGCCAGTAACTAGAATTCACCGTGGTCTTCAGATCATAACCTTGTCATTTTTATGTTATTACACTGTTTACACTAACTCCTGACCTTGAAGACTACTTCGATCTTTATGTTACAGTTCAGCACCAATTTAAAAGACCTATTATCTGAGAAGCAGGTCTGAACAAACCTGTGCATCTTTCTGTTCCTTCCACCAACAGCCTCTTTTCTGTCTGCTCAGAGACTTCCGATGTATAACTTTGGTTTGTTCAAAGATCCCTTATATTGACATTAATTATGTTACAAAAGACAACAATGCAAATTATTTCTGTTTTTTTCACTTTGCTTACTCTTGTAGTTGGTAACATTTGGCTTGAAGTTCATTACATTACTGTCTCAAGTGTGACAGATCAGCCCTATGTGCTGCTCTACAAGACAGCAAACACCATGCTTTTCCCTGGGGTACATACAACTATTTGCTAGAAGCAACAGCATAAATGCTGAAACATGGGAAAATTCAGGCAGGCAGTCGCCTGGAGGGGAAGAAAAGGGAAGATCTGGTTTTGCTTTGGAGTGCTGATCTAAACAACTTAAATTACCAGCAAAGAAATGCTCAATTAACATAACTTTTCAAGTTTTGACATAAATTGAGATTCCTGCAAGAGTGCCCTTTCTGAAACTAGTCAACAGAAACAGCATCAAAATCCAGATAGAAATCTCCTTTAATGCCAAAATAATAAAGTTGTATAAAACAATCTCTCTTACTGACTTAAAAACAGCAGAAAAAACCAACCAACCAACCCAAACAAAACCCTCTGCATTTCAAATCACAAAAGAATAAGCAGACTAATGTATCACTTTCTAGAAGAAGCCTATGAAGCTTAGGTATCAAAAACAACAACAGAAATGTTTCCGTTTGGGGAGTCCCAGAACCATTCTATATTCTAGCCCACAATATTTTTCCATTCACTTGTATTTACAATATTAAACAGCTTAGTCTGCAGTAGCATTCAGAACACGTATCCATAATCCTGCTTGGATAATAACTGCATGGAAGCACAACCTACATCTACACTGACAGCCAATAATGTAGGGAGACGTTTAATACGCGGACAAAGTCCTTGACCTGTTTAAGCCATTGTTCCTTTACATCAACTTAAAATTCATAACTTAAATTAAGGATGTCAACAACTTTTTATTTCATCTGTTGTTCTGGAGGTGGCCCCTGGAGGAGCGTCAGAGGGTGTATCTGTCATTGATCTTTCCCATACAACTCTTCCACAAAACATTTTAACAGCATTAACATTTCCACACCTACACATTTAACCTTCAGATAAACATTAGCTAGATCTCACCAAAGCGAAATGATTTCATAAATCCTTCTGCTCCCTTCTTCTCATCCACACCTCCTTTCCTCTTAACCTTGGTATCATCTTTGAAAGTTATCTCTCCATTTCTCCCCATGTTGCCAAACTTGAACTATTTCCATAACAGTTTTTCAGTTCCACAACTGACAAATTTTTGGTTCCCCTCCCTACTAAACCTATTAACTTGGACAGCTCAACACCCTGAGTGTCCTTGTCCAATTCTTACCAGCTCAACACGTTTCAGAATGAGCCAGGAACTTTAAGTTGCAACTATATATTTTATTCCCTTTCCATGTGCTTTGCAGGAGGAAATCCCTCCCTTTGTCCCTTCACCAAGTCAGTGCCTGACATAAGAAGCAGAATCCCCTTTAAATTAATGACATAACTTTTCTGTTTTATGAAAATCTAATTTCAGTATCACTTATCCTTTTACTACAATTTTATGGGAGGCACAATGCAGTTATTTTTTTGCACTGTAATCTGTTTACAAAGAAGGGAGCAAACTTAGCAGCGTTATCATGAAGTGGGTTTGCACTCCTCGATAAAGTATGCAGCGTCTTATGCAACACATCGGACTGTGAGCTGAGGAACCACAGGATCACCATGCTTCCTCCTATTTTGCTTAGCTCTCTTTCTGTAGAGCTAAGCACGTTCCTTCTTGAAGGTAACTTTTCAAATCTCCACTTATCTCCACCAACAGACATATCAGGGTATTTACTCTTTCGTGCACTTACAGTGCAGCATTTTTTTGTTTCTGGTAGACAAAGGAACATCCCCCCCTTCCTCCCTGCATACCAGTTTTCCCCATTCCCCAGGGGGAACCCTTCATTGCCCCCCAACCAAACCACTCCAGATGCTGGTTTCTCAGCTTTCCTCCCACACATAGATTTACTCACTAGGGGTCATTGGTAAATCGAGGAAGTCGTGGCTGAGGGAAACCATAGAGATGACAGTAGAGTACATCAAAGCAGTAGCAGCACATCTCCGCTGTCACCACCAGGTTCTTGGTGCTGTTGGCAGTTCCATTGGGCCGAGTAAGTGGGCTCAGAGCTCCTGAAGTAGGATTCATTCGAGTAATTGGGGAATTTCCTGGGCCCAAAGTCAAGTCAGATACGTTCTCCCTTCCATTATTCCCGTCTGTATGCTGGTGGTTCTGAAGAGGACCTGAACTGGAGCCTGGTACAGTTGTAGTCTGATTCCCATGACTGTGCGTTCCACTCCCAGACAATTTGGGTTTCTTTACCCCACAACAGCCAGCTGCCAGCTTGGGCTCAAGTGGAGGAACACAGCGTCTTTTTCCCATCCTGCTTCAAAACTCGCTGCCTGGAGCACTGCAGAACCCTGGCAAGGAGGAAGTGGGGGGGAAAAAAGCAATACACAAAACAGTTACAGGTGAAAAAACAAACGGCTGCTTCTTTGCTTCTGCTAAGGTGTCAGCAAGGTTTGATTGTGCAACAAAAAGAGGAAGAAAACCCTCACAACTTGCAACCAGGCACAGAACTACAGGCAGTTTGGCAAGCAGAATGGGCGTTTTTACACATAAATTCAAACAGTGTGTACACAACATGCACTTTCAAAATTACTGGTGAGGTGTACTGAAGACTGTAATAGGCAGCTCATCACAAAAAACCCCAAACCAACAAAAATCCTACATAACCAGCCTTCCTATAAAGGGAATGAAACTGCAGGAGAATGGAAAAAAAAAAGTAAAAAAACCTTTAGATTACAGATATAGCCCATCTGCTGCTTTTCCACATGACCTGTTCCCCCTCAGTCAGTGCCTGCACCAATGGCAAACAAGCCATTGAAAAACCACAGATGACTTTCCCTTGCCTGTTCTCAACAGAAAAGTGACAACAGCTCCAAGTGACACCTTCAGGCTTGGACTCTCAGAAGCACTGCCCCTGACTTAGTGCTACCCCAAGCAAGGCACAAAGAGAAGCCATAAGCATCAAAACACCATTTCCTAAACAGACTATTTTCCAGACCCCATGAGCTAGAACATACATTTACTTTCTAGGCTTCAGTAAATCAATATAGCTCCCAAGTAATCACATAGGGTGTACCATCAGGATATGCAGGAGAGGAAGAGCTAAAGACAGCACACATTCTCAACAGAGCATAGATAGCAGTAGCGGCAGGAAAGAAATACAGCAAGAAAAAAACAACTCAGAACAGTGTTTTACTTGCAAAGAAGAGAATGGAATTCCTGCATCACAAGACAGGGTGGAAAGATATAAGGAGGAAAGCCTATGCAGACAGAAGTGAACAAAGATGATTGACAAGGACCATGCATCAACTGCAGAAACTTCAAGAAGTGTAATACCAACATCATCATGACATCTAAACACACATAGGGAAAAACAGTTTGCCATCTGTGAGATGGGGCTAAAAGCACAGACATGTAAATCAAAGAACACCATGGAGAACTGTAAGTCACACTCGGCTGCTGGGAGTATCACACTACTGTTTAACCAGAGCACCCCTCCAGCTCTTCCATGACAGCACAGCGGGGGCAGGTGTGACGTGCACTAAAATTCATGGTGTGACAATTCCTTCCCTTCTCTGCACCTGCACACAATGTAAACTTAATGAATAAAGTTTCACCAGCCACCACAAGTTGTAAAATCTTGAACTGAACCAGAAGTGGTACAAGACACACTGGGAGTGTGCCTCAACACAACACAGACCCTGGCACTGCTTCCTCTGCTTAGGAATCCTCATTTCCAGTTTGCAGAAAACAAATGTGTATAAGCAACAGTTTACAAGACCTAAATAAATTTATCATTTTTGCCTTTGTAATAATAACTAAAAAAAACCCCAACCAAATCAAAATCAAACTATAAAAAAAAAAGGAGAAAGAAAAGTGTAACTTTGACAAAGTGAAGATGTAATTTTCTCAGGGTTCTACTACTGCTCAAGTGAGGCTGCTAGGATAGATGAGCCTTTGATCGCTGTAGGTTACCTAGATTCAGGGGAAAATAATTTTTTTTTTTTTTTGAAAGCATAACTCTTCAATTTAAACAGAAGACGTGACAAGGAGCAGAAAAGAGGTCTTCTCCACTTATCCTCTGCAGCGGGCAAAAGGGGCCTAAGAAAAGCGGCTGCACCGATCCCCTCTCGGATAGCGAAGGGCACCGCTCCCCCGCCGCGGAAGGCCTTCGCCGGCCGCTCGTCTGCGAGCTCCTCCTGCCCAGGGGCGCAACTTCTGCACGCACAACACGGCGCACGCCGACCGGGAAGGAGCTGACTCCGCGAAGGGCCTCCGCCCGCTACTTGCTGACTGGAGCCGGAGCGCGGTACAATGCCCCGCTTCTCTCCCCCGCGGCCGTCCGGGGGCTGCCGCCACACTCCCGAAACGGAGAGCCCGCCCCGCGGCATGGCGAGAAGGCCTCCCCCCCCGGCGCCGGGACAAGCCCTCGCCCCCGCCCGCCGAGCACAGGGCGCCCGCCCGGGCCCCGGCGTCCCACCTCCCGCCCCGGCCCCGCGGCGGGACGCGCTCCGCACGCTCGGATAGAAACTTTCCGGCGGCGTTCCTGGGGGTACCACCAGCCCCGCGCCGGGGGACGAGGGCCGGGGAGTCCCCGCGGCCCCCCCCGCGCCTCGGCCCGGCCGCCCCAGGGGGCGCAACCATCCACCGACCCCAGCGGGGCAGAACCGCCGCCGCCAGGGGGCGCCAGGAGCGGGCGCCCCTCCAAGCCCCGTTGACCCTTTCGAGGCCGCCGGGGCGAGCGGGACGATGGCGCCTTACCCCCCGAACCTCCCGCGGGGCTTGCCCACCTCCTGCACCCGTCCCGGGCCGGACGCGGCTTCTCCTCCACCTCAGCCCAGCCGCCGCCGCTGCTGCCCCACCGCCGCCACCTCCTTCTCCCGCCTCATGGAGCCATGGGCCTGGGCGAGGTTCCTCAGAGAAGCGGGCCCGTTGGGCGGGGGGGCAGGGCCCGTCGCGGCCAGACCGGGAGCCGAGCTTCCCGGGGCCGCCGGACAGCGAGGGGAGCTGGAAGACTAGAGAGAGGCCGAGGGACGGTCCTCCGCTATCCCGGCAGCCTCCTCCCTGCTCGTGAGGTAATGAGAGAAAAATGTATATAGTCCGCCAGCCTCCCGTCGGCCCTGCGGCGCCAGCGCGACCATAGAGACGAGGATGGACACTCCCCCTCGGAACCATGGCTATGGGGACTTCCGCTGCCAGTCGCAGGACACACGGGGCGGGGTTCCTTCGTCACGTGGTGGGCCGCACGTGTGAGGACAAACAGTCTCGGGGGCTGGAGGAGTCACTGGCGTGCGGGTCTCCCCCGTCGCCGGCTGCGCGCTGACATGGGCGGGTCTGCCGCTTTCTCATTGGCCGGCGGGCGCTGTAGCGACAGACACGGGAGGGGCGCGCGCTCGGAAGCATCCATTCCGTGACTCGCGACGGGGAGAAGCGCCTCAGCAGGCACCATCCTCCCGGCTCCCGGGGGCTTGGTCCGTCCTACCAGGCCGGGGTAGGGCTCCCAGGGCTGGGCCGGGCCGTCCCGCCGCCTCCGGGCTGAGCGGAACCGTGGGTGGCTCTGGACCCGGCCGAGAGCCTGGCTCTGGCTCGGCCTTGCCCAGTGCCGGTGGGAGCTTCTGGAGGCGGGGGAGGGGGCGTGAGGGAGGTCCAGAGGCCCGTTCCGACGAGGTTTTCACGGGTCCGCACGTACGGACGCTGCCGCTCAGGTGGCCCGGGGGAGGCATCGGGTGAACCCCGGATAACGCCCGCTTCGGGCGGGCTGCCGACCTCTTTTGGTCGTGTGGGTTTTGGTGGCGAAGACGGGGGTAAAAATAGCCGCGGCGCCCGGCGCGTTTGGTTTGCAGCGAGGTGCGAAACGCGTTTCTGGCAGCAGCACAAAGAAAGGTGTTGGGTGTCACCAGCGCCCCAGAAAAAACCTGCTGACAGAAGTGCTTCCAGCCGCTGCTCAGCCTCGGGGGGCTCCCAGACCCTTCGCTGCACCCCCTCTGCACCAGCCTCAGAAGTACCCCGGAGCAGCAGTTACTCCACGAGTGCCTTCAGGACACTGTAAGAGCAGAGGCTGAACAGACCCCCTTGTCCTCGGAGAGACCTGGCTCGCAGTGCGGGTGGGCGGGCTGGAGGAGAGGTGCTCCGTGCGCAGCATGTTACGCAATAGAGACACTGCAGCAAGCCCCAGTGCTAACGTCCCGTTTCCTTTTGAGAACACTGGGAAAAGACTCGGGAAGGCTGAAGAACATTTTGCAGATCCCATTCTAAGCACCCTACGCATTCAACCTCAGGTGACAATCTGGTATAGCTCTTTAAGACTGTAAAATGTAAATTCTGTACACCATGCCTGATCTAAGCATAAAGAGGCAAGAAAACATCAGTTGGAGGTCAGTGGATCTTGCCCTACAGAATACAGTTTCCACAGCACTCAGACAGAACTCAAGTTAGTAGCATCCTAAGCTTATGGAGTACCATGGTGCCTTTAGTCTAGGTTACAGCCTTGAATAGCACCAGCTGACAAACTAAGGAGTCTTTCCAAAAAGTCAGGTGAGAACAGCACAGGAGGATTAAGAGCAAGTTTTAACTTTTGCAGTCCTTAAAACTATCTGTTCTTCCCTCTCCTCTCCCCAAAATACCTCACCCTTTGCTACTAATGCCTTAGATTCCATAGAATAGTTCTTTGCCACTGATGCGAAACACTTCTCAACCCTACAAAAGGCAACTTCATGAGTGAGCTTCTTCCAGAGTCCTTGTAAACCTGGGAGTGAGTGTTGGCAGTGTCAGTGTTATTACCATGAGAAACAATTACATGACCAGTTGTGTATGACCTGTTCATGAAGAAATACAAGGTGATAAGTGGTAGTTTATATTAGATTCCCACCTTTTAATATCTTTCACATTTTAATTTGTGCTGTGCCACAGTCTCTTGCATTTCAACATACACATGTATATGTACACAGTCCTTCTGGCCTTTTAAAACTGCTGGGGTAGTTTAGAGGTTCTTTCTTCTAGCCAAGGAAGTGAGCAAACAGTTGCTGTAACTTTACTCAAAGCTAGAATGTAATTTGTACTAGGATTGTACTTTACAGTAGAGTGCTTTTATTTTTAAAAGCAAAACCAAGGTAATAGGAAAATGAGACTGCCATCCAGACAAAGTTCAAAGCTGGTTTTACATGGTCTAAAGACCATGTGAATACCATGAACATGCGCATGCTACTGATCTATTTTTTTTTGTTTGTTGTAGGGTTGTGTTTGGGTTTTTGGTTTTGTTTTTTTTTTTTTTTTAAACCAAACAACAAAAATCCCCAAATGAACTAACTGTTGTTCCCTCCTCTAGCTTCTTAAAGAAACTCAGTTCTGACTAAAGTCAAAATAACAGCCCTATAACTGGATGAGTACAAAAAAATTAAAATTCTTTAACCAGCATTAGTTCATTCAATTAGAGGCTCCTGCTCATGAGACTAATAATAATGTGACTTGGCAGCCTTTCTAGAAAATGAAGGTTAAATGCACAACTGCACAGGGGGAAATCCATATTGCATCTTTAGGAGCTGAAATATGAATTATTGTTCCTTCTGCAGCAAGAAGTTGACCAATTCCCAATGTAGTTTCTTCTCCCCAAAAGGTTTCTTTCAAGGCTTCAACTTGGTTTTGAGCTTACAGCTTGGCTTCACTAGTATAAAGGTATACAAACTGCTCACATACAAAACTCTCCAAGTCCTTTATTAATGTTTTCTGGATGTATATGGTACATACAATTAACATTATACCAGCTACAGGAAGTCCTCGGTTGCAAGAGGTACTTCAAAACAAGTATCCCAGAGCACCAACATGGACACACACACAAGACACTACAAAAATCACTTTGAAATTATTTCCCCCCACACTTTTTTTTTTTTCTTTTTTTCCTTTTTTTTAACTTGACAGCTAGGACTTCGGAGCCATTGGAGATTCTGAATGTGTCAGATCTCCTAGTGCAGTGGCACTTGTTTAAGAAGGCTACTTCAGACACTGGAAGGTCAAAAGAACACAAACTGAATGGGGTGACTGAAAGCAGTGTCATTTTCAATGCTTTGACGCATGGCTGCTGTCTGGGTCAATACCTGTATGCGAGCCTCTTGGTGTCCCCTGCAGAACCCCCTGTGTATACACACCTCCTGTACATTTACCCCTAAGCTGCAGAACAGAAAGAGAGCATAGTCCACCACACATTGCACCACTCGTTCCAATTAGTAGGCACTGACACATCAGGCGGGTTAAACAAATGTGACTGGAAAGACTTTAAAAAGGGATGAGCCTGAGAGAAATCTTTGTTCATTATGACAGATCAGTGACAATCCCTTCAGGTCACCAGGCTTTACATGTCCATCTGTTGCCATCTGTTCCCTAAACTTATCCTTTTTATTCAGATGCTCTGCTTAAAAATAAACCCAAACAACAAAACAGGTTCAACTCCATTCTGTGCATGTTCTCCATTTCCAGAGTCATTATTCTGGCTTTAGACCTTCTCCTTCCGCTTTAGTTTGGACACTTTCTTGACAGTTCCATTCTTGTTTAGAAGCTTCAAAACACGATCCTTGTGATCCAAGACCTTTAGCATGGAGTCTCGAGCCTCATTGATTTGATCCATCACAAGTTTACACCTCTGCATATTCCCCTGAAAGGAAACACTGTTGTCATTGACCGTGGACCATCCAGCCTAAGCACCTGCTGTACCTTTTCCTAATGCCCCTTGTCACAAATGCCACTGGAAACACAGGCAGTGTAACCCAGATGATTTTTTTTAAAGCCAGCTTTAGCTCTTACTAACTGCAGTGGGGTATTTTGTAATTAAGGGTAAAAACAGTTCTGTTGAGCTGAGGTCACAGGAACCCACCTGTATCAGTTCATTGATTCGGTGCAAGTCATCATCAGTTGCTGCCTTCTTCTTAGGAATGAGCCCCTCCTGCAGGGCAGTCAGTCTCTCGTACACGTCATGCTCCAGGTTTGTCTAAAAGACATTAGCAGTTCATGAGAAGGTTCACTGCTAAGACAGAAAACATTTGCCCACCTTAAGACAGCTACACAGAGAAGATGATAATCTGTTCCCCTCTCAGCTGCTCATGTCAGTAATTCAGAAGATGGAGCCTCTGATGTGGAGTGTGGCACTATCATTCTTACTAACATCCTATTTACAGGATTGCTCCACTTCTGAGCAAACATGGATCCTGACCAGAACTGTTTCCCCTATTTCTCACAAGACTATTCCAGGAATGCAGAGGTTTTGGGGAGTTTGGTGCTAGAATGCAGAGCACCTACCTCACCCCCAACCTGAAACAGAAGCATCCAGGAATGTGGATCAGTGCTGCCTCCTCAGATCAGCCGCACCATCCCAAACAGACGCTTCTTCAGACCTGTGCATCAGCAGGAGGGAGATGCCAATTTTGATCATCTGTACAAAATACATCAGCTCTTATGTCTGGATCAAAATCAACACTCTTAAGTTTCCAAGCCACTTACGCCACATTCCTGAGAAAGGGGAAAACGTCCCACTCCCTTTGGGCACTACACACCAGCTCCTTTATGGCATCCCAGTGTCAGATGACCACGTACTGAGTTTATAAAAACATCTTCCTGTCTTACACAGCACCGTGTTGCCCTGCGTCCTAGGCAGCTGGCAAGCCCCGTTCACCTACCAGCTGTAGTAGCTGCGCCGCACAGAGATGGACCTTCCAGCCTTGGGCACGACAGGATACACCCTTCTGACTGGCAATCTCCTGTAGCATAGCTTTCTTCTCTTCTGGCACCAGGAAATACAAAGATGTGTTAGTCACATTTCAGGAGTTCACCAGGCCTCTCTCCTCAAACAACATCAACCTAAATCCTGCTCTCCATACATCCTAATTAACTAGAAAGAGCACTGTTTTGATTTGGATGGGAAAAAAGCTATTCATCCATCACTTATCTGACCACTGCTCTTAAGAGACTATCTCTATTTCCAGAAAAATTTTATCTCGTCCCCCCTCCCCCATCTAAAGAATGTAGCTCTCAGCATTTCAAACGCCCTGCATGAAAAATTAAATGGCCGATTCTTTACCACGGAAATGCATTTCTACTGCCTCCTTGATGTATTTACACAGTTGTGAAAAAATCAATCTGCTTAAAATTTCTAAGGTATTAGCTAAAAAGGCTAAAAAATTGTATCAGAGCTCTATTTTCTTCATATTAAAAATAAATTCTTAAAAGCCCATTTGTTAGTCAACAAGACTAGTTACATTAAATCTAGAATGTTTTTGATTAAACTGTAAGGTTGTTAGATAGTATGAAAATCAGAAAACTAAACAGCATATCACCATAAGATGTCACTACTTTAAGGACTACTTTAATAAGATTCTTTAACAGTACGTGAAATGATTTCTCAACAATGATATGATTCTTATTTTCAAAAAATTATAGCTAAATGCTTCTGTTAGTGTCCTCCCTTCTTTCCTGTATCTTGAGAGCAGAAAAGATTTCGGCAACATCTAGCTAACGGAAGTCATCAGCTGGCCTGATTAACGTTTGCTTTCCAGACTGCAATCAAAACCTTTTAGTGGGATTGCTTATCAACACCAGCTCGCTAAGAGTGCTTCTAAGACACCCCAGCAGATACCCCGAAGTGGTTCATCCTGGGTGAAGGAACTGTTGCACTCCATGCAGCCGACTGACCTTTCACCCGAACATCACTGTATCTCTGGAAGTGGTGGTAAGCAGCTTTCCAAGGATTGCGGTAGTGACGGAGCAATGTGATAGGTGGCCTTGGACGCACAGGGACATATCTTACGCCTTCCTCATCTAGAAAAGGATCCAAGGACAACTGTATTATTAAGCAGGTGAAAATAGGAGATCAGCATGACAATAAGTCCAGCAGAAGACCAGTCAGAACTACCTCATGCAGCTGGATGCTCTATGTATTGAGAAAGGTAATTTCCCCAAATACTGCTATATAGAAAGCGCTGAAGAACAGATACTTGGATCTGTATTATTTATATTTAGGAAGCAGCAGAATGACAGAGGAACAAGTAGAACAGAAAATACAGTATAGGAAAAAGTTATTAGAGATGACATTACCTATATACTCCTTTGGAGGAGACTTCCGTTTCTCTGCCTTCACCAGCAAACTTTTGGCAGTGGATTTCTCATCATCAGTGCTGTTTGTCTCCATCATGTCCCCTTCCTCTGTGGAGATGACATGCTGTTGTTTACGGGGTTTCTTCCTCGGGGAGGCACCAGGTGGCAAATCACTTGGAGGCATCGAAAGGTTGTTGGCCAGCAATGCCAAAGATGGAGACACGGTACTTGTAGTCAAAGGAGGGACTGCTGAGAGAAAGGAAAAAGCAAAATAATTCAAAACATCAGCAGTATAAAGGTAACACACTACCGCTGTTTGAACACCACCTCCAACAGCAGTTCCCGTTTCAGCACATTGTGAGGTACGAGAAGTGTAGGAACACCTCAGCTCCATGGGTGTAGAAGGCAAGATACTAAGCCAGCAGCAACTGCAAGGACAAGCTTAAATGTTAAGACTCAGTGCCTCTCATACAAAAGCATAAAGGATGAGAGCAGAGCCAACTGTCCCTCAGTTCCTTCACATTTTAAGCTTATGTTAGTTTAATGCTACACAAAGAAATCCATGCTAACATCTGCCTTGTGTTACTGTAAGAAAAGGTACATGCTCCAGCACAGATCACAGCCAAGACCAAGCAAGTTTCTTTTCTTCCGTAACCTAAGTAGAGAATCACAGGCAATCAAATCGGGCCTACAGCACTCTCCTTGCAAGAGTATACTTGTACTGTCAAGTCAACAGCTCCGTATCCGTGGTTACTACACCTCTGAAGTTGGGTAGTAGAGCAGCAGGCAGCCTGAGGGAACATTCCTTGACATTCCAAGGGGAAAGCTCCAACAGCCACAACTAAGGCTGCAGCAAAACCTTTCTGGGATGGGATCCCTTGGACAACTTTGCTTATTCATAATTGTCAGCAAGAGGAAAAAGAAACCTGAAGAGCTTAATGTTGCCTGTCTGTGCTCCAGAGACATCTGTAGCAGGTAGTTTCTTCCACCACACAACATACAGCTTTCAGGAGAGCAATAAAACCAACAACTAAACCAGAACTCTGATACTTATGACTGTGAGATGCATTTGCATCCTTCTGCTGCTGTGTAGTGCCTGACTTGAGATCAAATCCATAAGGATTTGAATTTTACTGATCATGCCATTTGACAGCAACTACAGCCAAGCTGAAGAAGTAAGGCAATATAATATTTTATGTAAAAGTTCTAAAAAAAATATCCATGAATTGTGGGAGAGGCCTACGAAGTCCTCATCTCATGATGACTTCTTCACATAAAAGAAAGGCCCTTGGACTGAACATTAGAATTTGTGAGAAAACTGAATTGATCCATAACATACTGGTACTGCTGCTGAGCATTTAAGTGAGGAATTCATACACACTCTTTGGAATTGGATCATTTGATCATGACCAAAGCAGTCACAGTAAACAAGTGATATCATGGGAGATGGCAAAGAAGAACCTGACAACTAATAAGGCACATGGGAACCCTTTGACTTGTGTTCTCTACTACCATGAAAGAGATGTTCTTTAATCTTCAAGACAGGTGTGTTGAGATGGTTCTAATTTCTCCACTGCCTCAACAAAAGCAGCACGTTGTGATTGACAGCCACCTACCAGATACTGGCCGCATTATGTCCAAAGGCTCCACTTCCTCTTTGATTTTTATCTCAGGTACTGCAGGACCCAGCACAGCAGAGAGGGCACCGCTCATGCCTGATGGAGGAGCGGGTGCTGCCACAATGGCGGTAGAAGTTGGCGGAGCGGCCGGGACAGCTCCTGGAATGGTGGATAGTGCTGCTGCAGGCTGTGAGGTGGGACTGGCTGCCGCAATGATTGTTGGAATGGCAGAGGGGGGCTGCTGGGAGGTCGGGGGGACTGCAATGGTGGGCTGCTCGCCACCTTGATTAGACACGGTCTCCATAGACACAGTGACCGGAGTTGCCATGGACACATGAATTTCAGGTTTTGGCTTGGCACTGTAACGAAAAAAAGCAAAGCAGACTAAGTTAACTGAAGTTAACTGTGCTAAGTTAGCTTCGCACAAAGAGACTGAGGCAAAGCTATTCATTTTTTCCTGCACTCACAAGTAACACCTGGCTCAGTAATGTGTTTGACAACAGGAGAAGGTATCTCTGTTGCATTTCCTCCTCCACTCCCTTTCTAATCTTCTGCATTTATTATAGATACTATTTTCTTCCACTCATTACAATAAGCAAATCTCATGACTAATTCCAGGTAACTTCACAATACTTGTAAAAGGATTGAGACAGTTTCACAATGCAGACAAGAGGAATATTACTCAGAGCTGCCCCATCCTTTGTTTGCAAGAGGTCCCACTGTGGCTAAAAAAGTTATAAAACAATAACCTGTCAAACCACTAAACTCAACTGAAGGAAGCAAGGTAGAAGCTCCATTTACCTTTCTTTAGCATTAATTTCCAAGCACTACAGAAGAAGGTTTCAAGGCCTATGCTTTACAACAGCAGAGGGTTTTTGTTTGTTTCTCTGAAAGCTCATAATCACATCTTTTTAAAGGTTAGCTCCTCAGTCTCGCAACAGCAGAGCTAGTCAAGTCTGTTCAGTTGTCACACCGACAATTGCCAAATAGATTGTTTCCCAAAAGAAAACGCTCCAATAGTCAAAGAATAAAATTAAAATATAATAAAACTATTGTGATGCAGTTGGTTGTTTCCTAAAGTCTTACCCAGCAGGCCTTGGTGATCCAGATGTGCTTCGCATAGTGCTCTCGACCCGTGTGCTACCGACTTCAGGTGGCTGAGGTGGAATTAGGCTTTTCCGGACTGCCAGCCTGGAAGAGACAGATGGATCTAGGATTCCCACCTTGCAGATGCAAAGACAAATACCACTGAAAGCAAAGGAATCAGCTGTCTCTTGCCCAACCAGGACAGAAGTGACAGTCCCAGCATTGCACTCTGTCTCCAGCAAAATTGATTCACTGCACGAAGTCTCATCTTACTTTTCAAATTATAAATTATATTTTATTTTCTTTAAAGATAAAAGATTAGTCACTCTGGCCTGGCCTCACCTCCATTCAGAGCTTCTCCAAGAATGCCAGCTTTGCTTTCATCCTGTCAGTCAGAGCATCCTACTGAGCCTGCCAGGCTCCGAGAGTGGACAAAGGGAGATCTGGCCATGCCACTGTCCTCCACTGCACTCTCAAGACTGAGCAAATCATCTAGAACTGAAGAGCCCAGACAGGCATCTGCTTCACTTAGTTGGACTAGACTGTGTCAAAGCTTGACTCAAGACCTCAGGCCCTGAACGTGGATGTCAAGCAGCACAGAGCTGAACACAAAAGCACTGTTCAGTATCCTGTGAGGCTGGAAGTGAAATTGTTGTCCAAAATAACCAGCCTTTCAAATGTTTCCATTTCTTGGTGGTCTACATCTGTTTCTTTAATTTCTGTTCCAGTTTTACAGCCTGCAGTTTCTCTGCCTTCAAAAAGGTTTCCACTCAAAAAAAAAAATAAAAAATTTTAGTCTCATTGGACACATCAGTTCCAAACATTTTCAGTCCTTAGTTGGGAAGAAATGTATTGTTAATTCTAAAGTTGTCTCTTGCCTCTTTATTCAGGCATTTAAAATTAGACAATATAAAATATTTTAAGAGTTTAAGTTACTCCTTCCCTTCTTCCTAATGAGATCTCACAGCAGGGAACTAATCCTATCCTTTCTACTCATCCACATATTTGTCCAAGAAAAGCACTGAAGACAAAGCACAAAATTCTAATTTTAGTAGACTACAAACTCTTTGGTTTTTTTTAAATTGAGCAAGAAAGCCTCAAGTCCACTTTCCCCTCAAAAAGCCACTTTCCAGACCTAGGACACAAACTATCCTTCTCATTTTATTACTGACAGTAAAACTATATCCTACCCTGGGGGAAGAAAAAGAAGCATGTTTCACAAATCAGTAGGTTATTCACAACCACTACTAATCTGCTAGAACTTTTCTCATCTCCACTGAAATGAATCCATTTAGCTGGGTTAGACTGCCCAGAACTGTCATTCACATGTCACTGTACTCACCCATCTGTGGTTGGTTTCTTCCGGAGGATGCTGGGGCGTGGGGAAGAGCCCTGGGCTGGTGCACTGGCACTCTGGCTATGGGTCTGCACAACCGTAGTTGCTGCAGAAGCTGTGTTGAATGTGTTGCTAATAGGATTGGCTACAATGGTGGCTCCATCTGCCAAGACTACTGCTGGGAGGAATGGACATTGACACAGCAGAAAAAAGAAGAGAGAAAAAGCAGCAGTTACTTAAAGAAATTTGGTGACAAAGCAGTCGTTTGCAGAGCATGCTGTCCATGTTTTCCTGACTGTCTTGGTCTGTAACTGCTGTGCTTTCACACCATTTTTGTGAGCAACACTTTTACAAACAATCTGATCACTGAACCTTCTGCAGGGAAGATGGAAACTACATTTTGCCTAACAACTGCTCCAAGGACAATAATCTTTTCCAAAAGAAATGGAAAATACAAAAATCACTAGGGAGATAACCAACACAACTGGGTCAACAAATTAACACCCTGGTAGAGTCAATGTGGCAATGCATGCCACGTGTAAGCAAGCACCATCAGTTATGTTTTTGACTTTCTGCCAAAGGCTGTTCGGCCAACTAATGCAAACATTTAGACAGTCAGGAAGCCACCAAGCAACATATCTGGCAGCTTCGCAACAGCGTATTTCTCTTGGCTGCCATATCCCATTTCTTCAATAAGTTGTTGTGGTTTCATTAGACCAATCACTTTTAATGTTTTCTGTCACAGTTCAAGATCAGGTTACTAACTGCTGAAGGTACCTGGATGCATTTTAATTGCCACTGTGGTCTGATGTATAGCCACAACAGTTCTAAGAACATCATTTTACAAGTAAATGACTTTTCTCACAGGTCCTTACTGAAGACTTGTTTAAGCTCAGACACTACCAGTGTCTTCCACTGAAGTAACCCATCCAAGGCCACACACACACTCCACCCAATACACTTAAAAAAATAAATCGGTAAAAAATATTTGCTAGGAGAATATGCATATAAGTGTACTTAGTGTCCACTTCTGGACCACAGAGACTGCAAGACCATTAGTCAGAGGAAAAGAAAAAAACCAAAACCAAAAACAACAAATTAAAAAAGCACCCAATTTGTAGGACAGAAGTTCTGTTGCTCTATCAGGTCAAAAGCAGGGACTTTGCTGGTTGCTCTTACCTGAAGTCTTGGTGTCAGGCTGTGGCTGCTGAGCACTGATCGGTGCTGGCTGCAGTCCCTGTGTGCCAATTGGTGCAGCCGGGTGCAGTCCTTGAGTGCCAATTGGTGCTGGCTGAATGCCCTGGGCGCTGATTGGTGCCGGCTGGATCCCCTGGGCACTGATGGGTGCCGGCTGGATCCCCTGGATGTGACGGGCGTGAGATGCATCAACAGTCATCAGTTGCATGGGGTTGAGGTGGACAGTGGAGGCCACTCCGACACCAGTCTGAGCTGTGATGGCCGAGTTGGGAGCCTGGGCTGAAACTGGGAGCAGAACACAGACACCTTGTCACACCTACCCAGTGGGTCATCTTGGTTCTCCCTCATACCTCTCACTCAAATACTTTATTTCAAAGACTATTATGCTTTGAAAAATGCATTTGCCAGCCTTCTTGTTGCAGTAGAGAATTTGAGAGTGGAGTGGCCAGACTGTCTTCCAAAAGAACTAAACATTACAGTTTATATCCATTCCATTTTCTATTTCAAATAGCAGCAAGAGTGAAAGGACCAAGTTTACTTCTAGTCAGACTAAAATTATATTTCTGTACCCAGCTTCCAGCCTCAAAAAGCTGTGCATTACTTTTCTCACCATCTTATTTTACAATACTTGTAAGTAACAACACTTGGCATTTTTCCTTAATAAAATAAATAAATAGAAGCCTAAGTCAGTTTTTTCAAAAGACAGCCTTTCCACAGAGAGTCATCATGACATCAGTTAAAAAACACTAAACCTGTGACTACAGAAAACAAGAAAGGAAAGCAGAGACTCAAGTCTAAGTACCTTAAAACAGGCCTTATTTCATTATACCCTTTCCCCAGCTACATGATAAAAAAATAAAAAAAAAGAGAGTTTCCCTTAGCTCAAGTGGACAAGCTGTTCTGTTGTTGAGCACAAACTTAGCTGGCTCAGAACAGGGCTTGCAAATATAGGCTGGATCCCACAGCTCAAACAAAGACACTATCTTTTTGTGACAGAACAATCTTTCCAATGAAAAAGCTGTTCTAAGAAGTTCAACTTGTAGCTTTATGCAATGGCGAGTCCATCTTTCCAGATTCACTATACAGCGTATGACATTTCTCCCACGCAGCACTTAACACTGTTAAACTAGTGTTTAACTGCAGTTCCTGGATCTCCGGATTCCCAGTCTTTACAAACCAGCACCACAATTTCTGCAGCCATACACAGAATGCAAGTGTGAACTTGCCAACAATGCACTTGCTTGCTAACAATGGAGAGCCCTCTCATCACAGAATGAGCTGGTTTTGTCTTTGTCACAGGATTTCAATCAAGTTCTTGTGCTGACAAGAAACTCTAAAACTACAGTTGTCAAAAACCTGGATTCCATCACTGGGTCCCTGAAAATGGCTTTCTGTATTAACTATAGCATGTTCATTCCCTTAGTACAACACCTTACAAGAAGCACTCTTGTTGCACAACTTTCTAACAAAATAATTTTGGGAGACTATATAAAACACAAGCAGCATTTGGAAAGCCCAAGCCTCAATATTCTCTTCCTCAAAATTCTGCCATCAACTCTCCTTATCTGTGTTCTTTTAAAAAGTCTACTCTGTATTTTTATCCTCAAGTGGTGGGCCTCAGCTCAGGTAGCTGTCTCTTCTGATAGCTTGAATCTTCTGCTTTGAACTGTCATCAATTAGCACCACAATTAGTACCTTCAACTGATGCTTCAAGTAAACTAAACAAGCAAAATGTCTGTCAGCGAACCAGGCTGAAGAAGCTATTCCACTTTAAGAACTGGCATGAGCCCACCATCGCCCCAATATGCTACCAAAACTGTAACTCCTGACAGCCTGCAGGGACCCCAGTAACACATAACTTCCATGTGCATACTTTCAAATGGGCTTTGCCACTTCCAAGTCCTCCTGAATTCCCTCTACTGCTCAAGCGTAACATGCTGCCAGCAGAGACAGATATTTCATTAAAATCCAAACCATGATTATTCCTATTGTTTGGATTGTGGAAATTATCACATTACAGAGGACAGTCCTAAACCACTCAGTAAGGTAAAAGTGCTCCAAATTTTGTCAGAGAATAGCATAAGTCTGGGTTGACTACATGTGCTCACATTATACATAATTTTTTCACTGTCTGCAAATTACTGCAACAGTTCAAACACATTAATTCCTCCATTCTTCTAAATAGAACACTCGTGTAAAAGTGTACAATGAAGCTTATTCTTTCCATTTTTGGTTCAGGTTTCTCACTCAAACAGAATGCTTACATGAAAAGACATTAAAAGAGGTTTGTCAGAACACCAAGGAAATTAAGATGCACGAAAGAGATAGTTTGGAGGAGTTGAACTGTTTTGATTCGTAGAATTAAACACTTTGACTTATGGAAATGCAACATCTTGGACATCAAGTGGGAAGCTCCTGAGAAAACTATTACTGGCTCTCTTTAGTAGGTATCTGAAATAGTTCAATATGCCTTTGTCCAGAAGTTTTCCCCTGGGCCAACAAGTTGTCAAGGACTTTTCATGACAAATAGTCATGAAACATAAAAGCCTCTCAGCTCCTCCCATTGCTAAAGCTGATGCATAAGCAAACAAATGAGCTTGCCCTTAGGCTGGACTTACCTGGATACTGGCGAATGGTGGACACGGAGCTGGTGATGGGGGTATAGGTGTGTGCGGTCAAAGGATAGGCAGAGGGTGGGTACGTTGGTAAGAAATACTGGAACTGGACAGGCACCGACTGCCTACGGGCATTGAAGAGAACAAGTATTATACACACCACTCCAACAGTTCAATGTCTGCCTTTGGGCCACTCCTTGAGTTCTGTCATCTTGGCTGTCATAAGCTATTGAGTATCTCAGCTACTGTGATTAAAAACTACCAAATACTCCCCCCAGTCCAGGTTTTTAAAACCACAGTACTTCCAGCATATCAGAACCTAGAAAAGCAGCAAGGCACTCAAACCCCACTCTCACACAGTCTCATTCATAGAAAGCATTTATTTTCCCACCTGTTGTCATTTCTGGTTTCCATTGCTACTGGGTTTGGAGATGCCCGGTGACTAGACAGGGGTATGAGATTACTCCTCTCTGCTGTGTAATCAGACTGGATCCGGGGAGAAGTATGTGTGATTTGCTGAGGGACCACTTTAGCTGCATAAAGACAAACGTTTTATCAGTTGGCAGTCAAAGGAGAAGTTGGTAAACACTGACAAAGCAAGATTAATTATCTTAGCAAAACCTCCAGTGTTACTCCTTTCCTCCTCAACCTGAAAAAAATCTTATCTCCAGTGATGATAGGCTTCCTCAAGAAAAGGAAGAAAGGACAATTGAAACAAAGCATTTTTCATCAATTGATACCAGAATAGGTGGATATTATAAATGCATATATAAATTGTACTTGCTAACAAAGTAAGTTACTCCAGTGCTGAAAAGCATTATGGGAAACACTGAGGTGTGGAGATAGAACTTGATTCTTCAGAGATTTATGGTAGGGAAATATATTACAAGATTTCAAAAGTGAAGTTCCCACCTAAAGGGAACCTTGTGTTTAACCTCCAACTGAACACACTCATCCAGCTTGAGTGGGCTACACCTAATGCCTCAAGAAACACAGAAAGTAACTTACAAAATGACCTATGACAGCCATATTCTATCACTAAGCACTTACAATTTCTATCATTTACAATGCAGGTTGTGAAATGCCAAAAGGCCCAAATTTGTATAAAGAAAGAAATAGATCAATTGACTATGTTAATAAGCTAATTTATTAATTGATCCTCCTAGAACTTCTATTTCTTCCTGCTATTAAAAAAAATTATGCCCACGGTAGATGTGTTAACTCATGTCTCCCAGCTTGAACTGATTTTCTTCCCCTCCTTAATTTGCTAACATGCACAAACACCAGTAGCACAAACAGAAAAACTGGAGCATCAGTTATATACTCCTCTTAAAACTAAAATCACTCACCAACTGGGATATTTGAGGTCGTGACAGCTGTAGCATGGGAAGAATGGGAGGGCATTGTCATGGTGACAATGGTGCTTGTAGGCGCTTGGGTGTGAGAGACAGAACCTAAAGAAAAAGAAACCAAAACATACAAGGTCTTTCCACAAAGCCCTGTCACACCAGTAGATCTATAGCCAAATAAAGAGCGTAAAACACCCAACCCACACAACCTCTCTGAAGAGCCACGTAATTTCTCCCCTCAAATCTGCTCGCGCACTTCCAAATGCAGACTTTACTACAAATAATTACTCAAAGTAATCAGGTTTCATCTTCAAGGAAGAAAGCCAGCAAAAAACAACAACAAAAGCCACACCCCACAACTTTCCCACAATAGTGTGGCGAGTACTCACCGGCTGTGGTCGCTGAGGCGATGGTATTTGTTGCCAAAATAGGCGCCACTGTTGCTGCTGCCACTGGAGTACCAGTACTGAAAATGGTTTTCTACAAAAAGAAAATAATAATCTTAAAACACTAGTACTTTAAAAAATATATATTTAGTATGGAGTCATGTTGCACTGACTGTAAAGAACATACATTTCTGACCTAATGCTAAAATTTCCCAAATTTCACCTTAACCCTTAAGATATAAACAAAAGGGACATCAAGAAGCAGCAAGGCTTCTTCTGCTTCCTGCAGTTTACCTGAGCCATGGTGTGGAGCTGTGGCTTCTGCGTCCCTATAGCTGGGTGAGATGGCAGCGTAATCCGAGTAGCCGCATCCCTTGGCTGTGCAGGCCGCTGAATGCTAATAGCTGCAGAAGGTGGGTGCTGCTGGATGGACAGGGTGGGTCGACTGCAGAGAAAGAAAAATAATCATGAAGATAACCATGTGGATATTAAATATGAAAGATAAAATGCAGGGCCACACATCAGGCCTTAGTCCCCTCCTCTGTGAATGCAGCACTACTATCAAAGTACATGGTAGAGTAAGAAATTTGAACTACACTGTTCTGTCCCTGTCAGGTGTGGGTACCCAACTAGGAGGGCACACTTGCCAATAACTCCTATCTATTCATAAAAGAGACTTGCTGTCAGGGACGCCTTCCAGTCGTGTCATTTTTCACCGTGTCTTAATGAAAAAAAAAAAAAAAAGAAAAAAAAAAAAAAGAGGGGCCAAATTAGCTACAAGTTCCTCCAACAGAAACTCTGCTTTCCAGGAAGCAGGGCTTCAACACTGACTAATTAAGGTGGTTCCTTCTCAGAACACAAGCAACAGTTCACATTTATATTCATTTTCATTCACAGAACTGAAAGCATTTGTCCCATGCAAGCATTACTATCATCCCACATCTAGAGGATTATCAGCTCTGCATGATTAACATGAAGGTTTCCCTTCCTGCAGCCTCTGTAAAGTCAAAGCACTGGAGATTTCAAAGTGTCTTTACCTGAGGGTTGACTCTGTCGCATGTGCTGCTGTTGTAGTTATAACAGGGGACTGAGCTCTTGTCGCTGAGACAGTTGCCACCACAGCAGGAGGAATAGCGCTTGAAGTCGTCACAGGAGGGCGAGACTAGAAAAACAAGTCAAAGAGAGACACACTCAAGAAAGAAATTCTGCTGTTCAGAGAATAACTTGAAATTACTTGGCCAAACTATTTTTCCTACATCTTATCACTAAGTTTTGGCACTCTAAGACATTTCCAGTCTTTGTGATCTGCAAGCTCTTAAGGAGATGTGTCCTCATCTTCAAAGCATGCACATCTTAGGAATCAGTAACCAACAAAGTTAACAAGACCGTGTTTCTTGGAGATCTTTAGGAAAAAAAAACCCAAAACCCTAACAAAGGTCAGTTCCCTTCAGAATAAAAAGAAACCCTGATTCAAGTACCTAGAGGAAGTCAGAGGTGATTACATTTGGATCCTCATAGAAAGCACAAAGATATTTAACCCTGATAAATATCTGAACACTAGTACTACTGTAGGGAGACAATACCTACAGTCTTCTCCTGATATATGTACATAAGCTGAGATATATATATAGAAGCATACTAAAACGAGATTTAATTCCACATCAGCACACATATTTAAGACCAAATCAACATGAGCAATCACACCACACATTTCAGGCTTTAAAACTTGAGTATATCTGAACTAAAACTTCCTCCCAGTTTCTAAGCACTTTGGAAACAGTTAAAAAAAATCCAACAGTTTCTGGCACCAAGTCTATGGATGAAATAAAACCACAGGCCTAATGTAACTATTTCACTACTTGCTACTAGAAACTGGTACCCAAGAAATGTAACTGGAAGAGAGCTGATGGTAGCCTCAGCCCAGTAAATACACAATTACAGGTTATATATTGCAAGTGCCAGGAAAGCTGTGAAGCAGCGTTCTGCAGCACTGCCCAGCTGCTACCTGCCTGGATTGGCTGATGAATTATGTGCTGAACTGCTGGCTGAGCTGTAGCTGCATTTGGCAACTGTGAAGCTGGTCTCAGGACTGTAGTTACTTTAGAACTGGACATCACTGCAGCAGCTGCTGCACCTGGAAAACAAACAAAGTGTGTTAAAAAACTGTACACCCAAAATGCTCCACAATGTCTGCAGAGACAGATCCTGACATTAGCAGATATATATTTCAGTTTTAATGTATTTTATACCTGTGTCAATTCAGGTGACGTTGCTTTCAAAGAAAAGCTTGCAACCAATATATGTAGGGTTTACAGATGTGCAGGACAGGTATTATTTTAAATTATTTGATACTTCTAATTCCCCTATAATAACCTTATACTACAAGCCAGTATTTTTTTACTCCAAGCTATGAAATCAAAAATAATTGAATTTGATTATGGGTCTGATGTGTAAATAAGCCACCTGATACCAACAATCTCACTACACCTGATGAAGCTTAGAAGAAAAATTCACATGAAATAGAAAAAAAACCACAAAATAAAAAGCCTTTAAACTCTGCAATTTGATTAATTGGTCTCCTGCTTGCTGTCTTCTGGTTATAAGAAATCACTGTAGAAGACACATAGCCTTGAATTCATTTGATGGCCTAGACTGCATAGCTTCCATAGAAGTCTCTAATTGAAATTATTACCTGAAAAGTTAATGTTCAAGCTGTGAGAAAAAGGGCAGGGAGGAAAAAAAAAAAAAAAAAAAAAGAAGAAGAAAACATACACTAACTGACGATATTGCCACAAAATTTGTGGCAGCTGTCCTATAGGAGTCAAATAAGCATCACTACATTTTACTTTGGCTACAGATACAGCTGCATAGTCCTTCCTCCTCTAGTAAAAGAGGATTAGGTCTTTGCTCATGTCAATTGATTTCTTCTGAGTGATCAAAATATATATATGAAAGAAAATAAAAATGTTAAGTGGCTCTATGAATTCAGATCAGTTTAAAGTTGAACTAGAAACTTAAACCATAAGCTTCAGGAAGTGAAACTGCAGTCAGAAATCAGACAGACTGTATTAAGACCAGAGCTTCTATTAATGGGCTGATCTGTTTTTAACAAGTTGTAGCAATCAAATTCCTAGCAGACAAGAGCATGTAGTTATCACCATCATTTAACTTGAGGGTAAATATAAACACACACAATATATGTTAGCATACACAAAAATGCCCAAGTGATCCTGTAACAGATGGGTACAGGAATGTCTCACAATTGCTCTGGTGCCCGTCACAGGTGAGCAATACTACCAACAACATATGTGATATTTTGCAGGCCAAGTCGGTCTATACCAATGTTTATTTTTTCTTGAAAGCATTCACTGTTTTAACAGCACAGAACTAGAATAACAGTATCTGGCATCTGCCGGCATTTTAAACACTGTCACACAGTCCTGCCCTAAATGACTGCAGGCAACATAATTCTTAAAAGGCCAACAGTCAGCAATGTGTGCCAGCAGTTTTAACAGCTGAAGTATTAGCTGTGTTAGCAGTGAGGAGAATTTGAGAGGCGAAGGCTAAATGCATCACCCCTGAGAGGCTGTGAACAGAAGGCAGGGATAGCACAGCTCGATCTTTACCTCGGGGTAGGTGAGAAGCTCCAATGTGTAGTGGAGGCCCAGGAGCACTACTTCTGATGATAGACATCTGCACATTGGTAGCCATGATATGATGCAAGTTACTAGGATGTCCCTGCAGAATTAAAGAAATAACAAAACCCGAAGTAAACAATGAGCTGTTTTGACAAGAATTAATGGCCACACAATTACCATAACCACATCCCAAAATAGAAAAGAGATTTTGTGGAAGTATTTGGTGTAAAAAGGTTGTGTGCACTACAAATAGAGTGCAGAAAGAGATGGATGCTTAGTACAGGATAAAGTTATAGACATTGTGTGTGGAAGATGCAAACATTTTTCTGTTTCACAGATTGATTTTTCTGGTTAGTGCATGGGTGACAGTCAGCCAGCAGTCACTCACACACAAACCACAGAGACAGCACTTCTGCCATGAGTGACATTTAAGGTATAGATTCATACCTCTCCAGTAAAGTTGAGAGAACAGTGGGAAACTGGCAAGCACTGCAACAAATTAATTTTATTTGCTTATAATTCTGGACTTCCAAGGTATATTAATAAAGATAAGGAAACTGCTACAGCAATTTCAGTGGGTTTTTAAGTCCTAACACAAATCTTAGCTAGCCTAACTCAAATCCACCTAGAGGCACTGTACATCAAAACTGCGCCTTCACAGGTTTAGTGACGAGTAAGTAGATTCTGGCAAGTAGATCAAAATCATACAGACTGGCTCTGCAGTCAAAATTTAGGAGCGGAAAAGACTGTCTGATGCATTATCTATATCCCTAACTCTTTGAATTTTGTCACTAGTGGTCCAATATGAAAACATGGCAAAAACATGAACTGCTCATCAGTCTCTTCAGATCTGTTCCCAGAAGAGCTAAAGGACACTGCAGTGAATAATTTGGCAGTTGAACTACACTAGAAATTCTCCCAATTATACTAAAACAGTAGGAGCTTTTCAGGACAGACTGAGTTGCATAGCAGCTTTTAGATATGGCTCTGCTGCCACAGCCTTGCTGTGCTACATCCATTGGGCAATTACAACAAATCAGCAACTTTCTAAAGAGCTGGTGGTAACTGAGTCTGAGGTTTAGTGTTCCAAGCAGAACTGATTGAACAACCAGTAGCCACTGAATGGGGATGCCTGCTCTCTCTACGTGTTGCAAGAGTCCACCTCAGCTGTACCACTATTAGTATTGATCTGACCATACATTGAGCTGGGACAGGAAAAAAACCCAACAAATAAATAAACAAAAAACAGACCTGTTGCCCACTGATGGTTGCCACAGGAATTGTTGGAGCCTGTGGTATGTTGCTTTCCATGGTCACAGTAACTTGCCCAGGAACCTTTGTGGGAGCAGACAGAGTAGAGGGTGGAGCAGGAGCAATGGGCCTGCTGGGCATGGTGGGCTTCAAGGGAGGCTACAAGAAACAAAGACAGAAATGTTGGCAAATACAGATGAGAGCTCAACATGGAAGCAGAAGCAATTTTGAGGTCTAAGCCTGGACAAGAAAAGTTTTTAGAAACACTGAAATCATTCTTCTCTTAAGAGATAAACAAAAAACATGCCCCTCAAAATAATGCTGTGATACTATGAAGTCCTTGGTGTATTATATAGAACAGCTAAATCCAGGAGGCAGGGCACACTCAGTAGAAGAACGCAAAGAAAGCTTAAGAAACAAGACAAGGGAAGTTTTTGGTGTAATCTGCTTTTGCTCAACACTCTTATTTGTAAGAATGATCATACTTATTCTTCTGAACCTCCTCATTACCTTCATAAGACCGTCTGAAAAGGAAAGTGGCACAGCTGGAGTCAAATGTGCTGGTGGTGCTGTCACCGTCACAGGGGCACCAGACTGGACAGGGTGGTGCTGAGTCAACATCTGAACCTGTGGATATGGCCGAACCACCACTGGTTCTTGCTTTTCTTCTCGAGGTTGTATAGAGCTGCCAGGGCCGATGTGCTCTCTAGGAGCAACTTCTGAGTCACGACTGGATTCATCACTCACTACTGAAAAAAAGAAAAAGGGAACTCTGAGGAAAAAGGTGAAACAGATTAACAAGTTTGCAGGGTAATGCACCAGATCAGAGATGTAATGTCAGAAACAGTCTAAATAAAATATATTCACCCTCATAACTGAGCGTATTCCAGTGATGAAAACCCTAGGAAGTCCGGCACTGCTTGGGCCAGTTTCCCATAGAACTGAGGGGCCTTGTAATGCCAGGCACCCTGGGGTCATCTTTCACACCTTTTTCAAAGACTGACTTAATTTCTCTTTCAAGTGAAAAATACACAACTAGCTCATTAACTGCCATAAAGCTCCACATCAAACATGTAGTATTAAAAAGCCTTAATTTAATGTGTTATGTACCTGAATATAAAGCTGAAAAAAAAAAAAAAAGGTATAAGCCCTCCTGAAAATGAAGCCACTCCCCCAGTCACTTCTGGTAGCCTGCTGAAGGGACAGGCGTAACTGGAACCAGGACTCACATCCCATTACCAGCTATATGCAACATTCCCGTACTCACTCACTGCTGCTGCTAGAAACAGGCAGAAGACAAGCCGAGTGAGGGGCACAGGCAGCAGAGCAGACACACTCAAAAGGAGTCTGGCAACAACTCTGACCTGACGCTGCTTTTCAGAGTCAGCAACTAAATTGGTTTTCACGTTGTTCTTCCCATGGCGTCCGAGCCAGCTTTGGGCCGGCTGACACACGGCCGGGGGCCATCCCACTCTTCCCGCCCAGTCCCGCTACAACCCTGTGGTTGCAAACCGCCCGGCACCACATGAAAAGCCGGGGGAGAGCAGCAGGTGGGCGCACGGGGGAACAGTCTCTGTCCCTAGAGCCGACAGCCTCTGCCGGCGGCCGCGTCCCCCACGGGGCCCGAAAGCCCGCTCACCTGTGCCGGCAGGCGCGATGAGCCCGGCTGAGCCACTGGTGGGGATGGCTGGCGGCGTTGGTCCCAGGCCGGCGGGAGGCGCTCCGGAGCGGGGGAACTGCTGCGAACTCATGTCCGCCTGCGGACACCGCCGACCGTTACATTGCGTCATACTACGTCACTCTACCGGCTATCGGCCCGCCGCCTCACACAGGGCGGCAACACCCCCAGCAGGCACCGCCCCCCCGCTCCCACCCCGCTCATTGGGCGCGGCTCTAGCGGCACTGTGGGCGCTGCGCCAATGCCTGCGCGCCCCCGCCGCGCCGGCCAATCCAGCGCCGGCCTCCGCAGCCAGTGAGGAGCGACCGTACCAATGACCTCACGAGGCGACGAGCCAACGACTGAGAGGACGGAGCTGGCCAATGAGGGCCGGCTGTGCCTGCCGGGCCCGCCCCACCCTGCCGTGCAGCCGTGAGAGGCTGCAGGGCCCGGATGTCCCGGGAGCGCGGCGGTGTCAGGGACCGTCCCTGCCCACACCGAACGCGGCCCGCAGCGCTCGGCCCATCCCTTCCCTGCCCTGTACTGATCTGTCCTGCTCCCGTCCCTTCCCGCCCTCCCGCCCCCGTCCTGCCGTCGCGCACGGCCCCGCCCCTTTCCCCTCGTTTTCGCTCTCCCCGCCGCAGCCGCCGCCTCAGCCGCTCGACCCGCTCCGTAGAGCAGTCTTCTGGCGCGGGCTTGCCTCCCGCCACCGCGCACTGAAGGGGCAGCCGCCGCTCTTCACCCGCAGCCCTTCTAGCCCTTCTCCGGGGCCGCCCTCGGTCCCCGGACCGAGGCAGTCCCGGGCGCACCGCCCGCGGCGTTACCTGTGCCCGGGGCGCCCCGCGGCAGCCGTCGCTGCGCCGCCACAACCGAGAACCGAGCTCCGCTTCCGCCGCCGCAGCTGCCGTTGGCGGATTGGCCCCGGTCGGTCCCGCCCCCCCCAGCGCCCCCCCGCCCCATTGGCTGCGGCAGCGCTTCCCGCGGGGCTTCTGGGAGGCGTAGTCCGCGCGCACGCCCCGACGGGGGAGGATCTCGCGAGGCACGAGAGGGGCGGTGCTTCGCCCGGACGCGCCATTGGCCGCGAGACGCGCGGTTTCCTAGGAAACGCGGCATGGGCAGGGCCGGCGGCGGCTGCAGGCGCTGCGGCGGGCAGCGCGCGCCGCCCGGGGGCCAGGTCCCGCGTCCCTGGTAGCTCCGCACGTCAGCCCCACGCCCCGCCCCCGCTCGCCCCACAGCTCACGCCCCTTTCACTCTCATTCTCCCGCCGCTTCTCGCCGCAGCGCGGCACGGCCGGCTCCCTCACATCAGGTGTCCTGCGCTACCGGCGCCCAGGGGTGAGATGTGCCTGGAAACTACTTTGGGGCTCGGCTCGGTGAGCGGTTTGCTTCGCGCTTCTCTTTCTAAGCTTAAATATGAAAAAAAAAAACCAACAAAACCCTTGTGGTCAGGAAGAGCTTGACAGATCGCAAGGCACCGAGAGAAGGCTGAGCAGAGGGTGACTACGATGCCGGAGATGAAATGTTGGTGCTGTGTTCAGGGAAAGGGGGATTTGTGAGCACACAAACTGCATCACTGAGCACCTGATTCCAACAGCCCTGTTGTCTCTGGCATATATATATATAATTTGCTACTCACCGTGAGAAGGGAAAAATAATAATAATTTTAAAAAACGCAAACCTTGGTAACAATACATATTGCAACCCTGAGATGTAGCTTCTTACTTGATTACATGTCAGACTATCATGATTTCCATGTTCTCATTTAGGTCCTTGTATCTTGAGACTCAGAGATAAAATCAGAGAGACAAATGTCTTTTTCAGAGTTTTAGTAATACTTTAAAGTGAAAACAGAAAGAAAACCTTGATATCACACAATCACATCTGAGTAATCCCTAATTTTACCTTGAAAGCCCTTCAGGTTTGTGTTGTAAATGACCCTGTAACGAGCTGTTGAGGAAGCTTTGGGCACAGACAGTCGACTTGAGACCTGTCCTGGGGCTTGACCCCTGGGACACACCCCTGACACTAACCCCTGTCAGACTTACAGTGCCTGGGTGGTCTCCCGAATTGAATGAGATGAGCAGTTCTACTACCCTACCCCTATGGCTCAGAAAGTTCACAGGAATGCGACAAAAATTTCAGAGGATGTCACAAGGACAATCGGAGCACATGAAGAATGGCTAAATGGAGTTGGCATCTTCATGCTGGAAAGGAGACAGTTCAGAAGGACTTCTCATGGAGGGCTGTAAAAGGTATATAGAAGATGAACACAGAGCTACTAATTCTGCATCTGCAATATGCTGCTTACAATTCCCCCTCATATTTACACTGTTATCAATCGAGCAACTGAGAGAAGCTGTTCTTTGTACAGTGCAACTAAGTTGTGAGGCTCCTTTCAACATGACAGGGTTGCCAATTAGACCAGTTAATAAAATTTTTAAATGTTGATTCCAACGTGGCATTACATACTTCCACAGGCACTGCATAAAGTTCTGGTAAAATCATTGCTCCCCCTTTGTCTTATCATATGCCTTCACTTACATGCTCTGGTAGGTCATAGTCTTGGACCCAACGGGTACTGACCCAACGTGGGTGTTCTCACATTTTATGATGGGGAGCCCCAAGACTACTGGCGTGCAAGTGACAACGTGCGGGTACCCGCAGGGGTATGTGATAAAGAAAAATGCTGACGTAAGGCCACTGAAGGGAGTGGGATTTCAGAGAAGCAGCAGCTAAACTCGCACTACTTTCCCCCGCCCTATAGGGTGCAGCCACTGACCAGACCACCGACGTTACTTAGGGGTAGGGCCTATGTCAGGCTGGCACTCCTGGCGACGGGACCCACTCGCAGATCCGACTGATAGCGGCTTTCTAGAGCCACCAGCTCCCGCGAGCGCAGCTGTAAGAACCGCGACGGCTCTGGGCGGCCTGAAGCGGCCCCGCACCCCACCCGCCGCCTTATCGGGGGCTGCCGCTCCACGGACGCGCGGGACACCCGTGACGACACTCGCGCTCTCGCCTCAGCGCGGCGGGGCAAGATCACCTGGCGCTCAGCTGAGGTGGGCTCCGCGCTGCGGAGCATCGGCGGCTGCGGGCGGTGCTGGGAACTGGGCTCTGAGAGGAAGTGGAAGGCTCCCCCCCGCCGGCCGAGCCCCGCACCAACACCCCGCAATGATGGCGGCCGGGGGACAGTCTGTCGCTGCCCCGCTATAAACTCTATGGCGGCGCGGCCGCTCTCGCCCGGCAGCGGAAGCGGCGTGCCCGGAAGCGGCGGGAGCGGCACGAGCCGGAAGGGAGCGTGGCGGCCGGTCGCAGGTTCGGTTACCACAGCGACCCGCGCGCGGGACAGGGGAAGGGGTGTAGCGGCCCTGGGCTGTGAGGGGCTCGGGAGAGCGGGGGGCCCGGGGCTGCCTCCTTCAGGGCGCTGTCGCGTGTCCGAGGCGGGGAACGGTCCCGGGGCGCCGTGGGCCCCGGCGGCGGTTACGGGTTGAGTGGAAGCGGGCGGTCGGTGCCGGCGCCGTTACTCTAGCCCTGCGGAGAATGTGGCACGGCGGGCGGCTTCGCTGCGGCGTAGCGCGGCCCGGTGCTAGCGGAGCCCCTCAAACGGTGAGCGGCCTCCGGGAGCGGCCGGTCAACGGCTCTGTGAGCAGAGAGGGACCGGAGAGCATCGGAGGCCGCGCCCGGGCGTTGAACGCCTTTCGCCCTTAACGGATATGTACCCTGCCCTGTCAACTTTTCGACTCGCAGCAGCGTGCGAGCGGCCGCTGTGCAACCGCTGTGCCAGGCCTAGCGAGCAAGTGCGGCGAGCGAGGCTCGTACGGACGCTCGTGGGGCGCCGACTCGTAGCTAGAACGAATTACTTACAGTCGATGCAGTTCAAGCGTGAGCTTCTGGACTAATGAGTCAAATGCCGCGTTTTAGCTGCGGTATCTAGAGTACGGCAGCAACATCCTGGTCTCTAAAAGGCCTTTGTACAGAAGCGGTTCCTCATTTGAGCATTGTGGCCCTGGTGCTCGGAGTTGACATCTTATCCCGAGGCACAGATATTTTCTTGTTTGCCCCGAAGCAGAATGTTTCACCTGCTGGCCATCACGCAGGCCTCACAGGATTTGGTAGAGGTCACTGCTCTTGAAGTCCAGCTGTGGGATGATTTATTCTTTTCTCTAAGGCCAGATGTGCAGGTTTCCAGAAGTCAAGTGTATTTTAAACAGAGCAACTGGAGGATAAATATTTACAAATGAGGCTTGAAATATCCACCTTACAATGTCTTAATTCAGACTGATTTTTGCTTTGTTACCCTGCACAGAACACAGTGACATCTCCTCATGTCATTCAGATTCATTCCTGTGCCTCTCTATGGTGTGTATTTATTTTCCTTTGAGATACTGGCATTCCCTTTGGTTTATGACGTTATTCAGGGTGTGCAGGTATTTGCAATCTGCATGTTTTCAGTTGGCTGAAATAGTGTCAGGTGGCAAATGTGGGGTGTTTTTTTTTTCTTCCCTATTTCATATAGAAAAAAGCCATTATTACAGCCTTTCACAGAAGGGGAAGAAGGTGTGAGAGAGCACCACAGCAGTTCTGCCATAAGACTGCAGTGTGGGGTATTCTTTTACACATTCCAAACTACTGTGAGTGGTTTGCAGCGAACAAGAAGGACCCATTCTGGGAGGAACTGCAAACCTTGGGGTTTTTGTTGTGCTTGGCAGAAGCCAAGGTTTTATTCCACAAATATTGACCGAGCTTCCTCCTCTGCACACAGCAAGTGGTAGTTGTAACTGTTCCATGTCATGCGATGCCATCTGTCAGCTTCCCAGGTGCAGCAGAAAACAAATGTCTTGTGCAGTGGAGCAAGTTGTTTGTGGATTAGAGCAGGGCATTTCTGTTCATTTCTGAAAGAAAAGACATTGATATACAGAAAGAGCAATGGGTGAGTGATTGATGGTGAACTTTTAGCTGGAGTAATGTACATTTTTAAAGGGAGTAGGATGAGGTTGTTTTGTCTGTCTATATAGAGGTAGAGCTGTAGCTACAGATATATAACACATTCACAAAACCTATTTTTTACAT
Organism: Corythornis vintsioides; assembly: GCA_025447755.1. Classification (NCBI taxonomy): domain Eukaryota; kingdom Metazoa; phylum Chordata; class Aves; order Coraciiformes; family Alcedinidae; genus Corythornis; species Corythornis vintsioides. Next base: position 6,311 of record JAOEGS010014854.1, on the reverse strand, counting down.
TGAGATCATCATGGAAAGGACACATGGGTTAGATCCTGACAGGGTGTGATAGACCTAGAATTTGAGTGGGATGTTTTTTCATTTGCAGGGGAAAAATGGAAAATGATTTATCCAGAAAACTAAAGATTAAGAAGTGAGAAAATATATTGGGTGTTTAATAAATATACTCTAGTCAGAGAGTGGGTGGAGGAAATACTTGACCTTTGGGACACTATAACGGAAAGTTAACAGAATTCAGTTACTCCATAAGCTTAAGAGTTGTGGTCAAGGAAATACCACTCGGTTGTATTATGATGCGTAGGTCAGAGAACAGGCAAGCATGAAAGTACACATGAAGGACAATAAAGAAGTAGCATCATTGGGGGTATTTTGCTCATTTTTTGGAGTAAGTTGTATCATTTGAGTCTGTCTTCATTATTTCATTCGTTTTTCAGCTTCCAAAGTTGGTGATACTTAGTGCATCCAGGAAATGCTTGTTTTCTTCATTCCCCAGAGAAGTTCGCTGTACCCAGCAGAACCTAAAGGGCTGACTAGGGAACCTTGACCTTGCCTGGCTCCTCTGACATTGGTTAGTACATCAGCTGATGTGTCTATGCAAATTCAAAATGTGACTGTACCTCTCATCAAATGAATGGCAGGTTGGTTTTCCACCTACCCTGAAATAGGTGCTGTTTATCAAATATCTTCTTAAAGCGAGTCACCTGTAATGTGGATACCCTAGAACAGAAGCAAGTTTACTTGAGAGCATTAACGTGGAGGAAGCTGGAAATTATTTAGGTTTAATTGCATCTTGGGAATCAGATTTTAAGATCTTTGTATCTTTTCTTGTTTTCATAGTATGCTTCATTTTGTAACCCCACATGAGCCTATGATTATCTCACTAATGTACTGTGTTAAATGGTCCATTGAATCTTAATATATTTGGGGATGTGAGAGTATTTATAAAAAGAGACAATGCAAGACTTAATTTTTTTCCTTCATCTTTTTTTAGGCTGCTTCTATAAAATGGGAATACTTATTGTAGTTCTTGGAATCTGGTTCAGCTCTTCACTCGTAAAAGGAGATTCTAAGGCTGTGACAACATCTTTAACTACAAAATGGTCTTCAACTCCTTTATTACTTGAAACAAGGTAAGTACACTGTGATATTTAATTAATGAATGAGAATATTCTTAGAGGATGAAGTCAGGTGTTCTCTGTGGTGCTTTGGGTGCTGGTCAATGCAAACTAGTTCATTGGCAGTAGTAACAGTTAAATATGATCACTGCTGGGCTTGGGGAGATGGGATGAGTATTTTCAAGAAGATAATAGGGTTTTGTAAGGTAAATTATTTCATTGTGCATTAGAACAAATATTAATAACAATGAATAATTCCATGTTAAGTATTTTTTGCCAAATGAAGTTTTACTCAAAGCATTAGATTAGGAGGTTTATCGTGGTCTTATAAGATTTCATAGTAAAATATATTTGACGTTGATGATGACTGTAAGTTTTGTGATGCATATTTGTTGCTTGCATGTATTTAGCTTGATTAAGCTTAACATTGTTCATATGAGTTGTGCATTAATTACGTAGTCATCTGCTTTGTTAATGGCTATGCAAGTCAGCCTTGGGAGACTGCTTTGTGGCATTACAGGCTTTGTTTTCAAAAGACACTAAAAAGAAAGCAAAATGCTGTCTTTTCCCTGCCAGTCTACTTAGTCCCCATAATTTCATTTTGTAGTATTCTACTTTGGAGATACCTATGCAAAACTTAGATTTCTGTGTAAGTCTATCTATGTTTAATTTTGTATTTGGGTCTTGCCACATAAGGAATTCTGTCTATGATATCATAGATTGATTCACATGAAAGTAGTTGAGCAAGTGATGGTTTTCATTGAGGTTGAAATTACTTTGGGTGGTAGGACGTGTGTGCTTGATAAAATTACTTTTCTGTTACCTTCTCTATAGAAGTTGAAGTTTGAAGACCGAAAAATCATGAAGCCATAAAATATAAAGCTCGGGTGTTAATGCCAGGATTTAAATACCCTGACAATGCCAAATGTTTGCTTATGGAAAAGCTCACCCTAAGACTGTGAAATAGTAAGCAAATAAATAATGTACCAAAGGCTTGATGTATAATTTAACCATATATATTCATTTCATATTAATATATATCATATTCAGATACTTTGGGTAGGTAGGATTGATCATCCTGGATGAACTGCAGAATGATACAGCACTGCAGTTTGCAATAATTCCTGCTGTTCAATTTTCTCAGCCCAACACTGTAATTAATTACCCAGTTGTTCCAAGAATTACTCATCGCCTTAGAACAGGCTGAAATGAACACACAAGCCATTGTGGGTGGCAGGTAGTGAGCTCCAGATCTTTTGTTGTAGCATCCTTTAGACACGATAAAGAAATTGTTGTTAGCAGGGTTTAGAGAATTATTTTACTAATCTGTACTTGCCTACTTATATGCTTAATAAACGGTGAATGACAACATCATGATTTGAAGCTGTGAATTCTCCTTTTGCTCATTTGAAAACAAACAAAAATAAATGCATTAGGAAGGAGGGCTCCCAGCATGTACACTGCTGTCTGACAGTGGTCTTTGAGAGATCTGTGGGTGCTTTACAAGTTTCTTTCATATACTGTCTTCTGTCCTGACCTGCAACTACAATTTGTTTGGGTTGGTTTGATTTTCAGCCTTCCCAGTCTGCTTTTTCTAATAATGTAAGGTTTTTCTGATACAGGTAAATATCTGGCAGGTGCTAGCTTTCTGTAAAGCTTTACAAGTATTAACATTGTAAATTGAGAGAAAATTCATAGCTCTAGCTAACTCTTCTCTTCTTACTCAGTGAATTTTTATCAGAAGAAGGTCAAGAAAAATTCTGGAATTTTGTTGAAGCCAGTCAAAATATTAAGACATCTGAACATGATGGTAAGTGTTTTAATCTTTTTCTTGATGGTAACTGGTAGTTGACATAGTTGAAAAATAAGCTAAAATGTTTTGTCTTCTGTTGTGTTTGCATTGTGAAAGTCAAATGAAGACTGGTATCAGTAAGGTTTTTACTGTGAAATGCTCAAAAGCTTTTTTTGACAAAACCTATAGTGGATGAGACTGAAACATGTTTTACTTGCCAGTTTCTGTTTTGACATGAAGTATGAAATAGTGTAAATGCTTTTTTTCTACTTTTCTATTTTCCAATTGCAATTAAATGGGAGCTCTTAACTGTCTCCTTCCACCCCAAGCCTATGTTTGGATCTTCAGGAATGTGTATGAGTGTAGTCTCATGGATCTCTACTGAAATTCACTCATCCATCTGTAGAACTGGCTACATATTTCCTATTAATGTCATGTGCTTCTGTTAGTATGAATCATAATTAAGATGAAAAGCCCCTCTTCAATGAGAATATGGTAAATAACAATAACTGCTTGTTCTTGGACTTTGCAGGTAGCGATTATTCTTCTTACCATGAAATGTTGAAAGTAGCCTGCCAGAATCTGTCACCTTTGCAGCAGAATTTGTTGAAGTTTTCTTTGTCTTTACGCTCTTACTCTGCAACAGTTCAGGCTTTTCAACAGGTTAGTATAGCACAGGGGGACTCCTCAAATAATTTCTAGAGCATTTTATAAGACTGAGGAAGAAGCAAACTGTGTTAAGAGGCTCTTGAGAATATAAAAAACTTGGACTGATTAAGTGCTTCATACATATAGGAAGAAGAGTGTATGTATATTCTAATTTTATTTGGTGCCAAGTTTGAGTTCATCTGCATTATAATGTGCTTTATCTATGTAATACTAGGAGCCATCTTCTGTTTTAATCTGTAATAACTTTATCATTTGATGTTTAACCAATATAAATATTTCTTATGCAAAAATATCCCAACCAACTACCCCACAAATGCAATATTAGCTTTCAGTACCTGGAGCTAATATTACAGTAAATAGTAATAAACTGAAAAACTATTTATAATATCTTAAGTCTTAACTCTCAATTTTGAAGTTTTTACCTTGCATTTAAATTATGTAATAGGGAAGAAGTGCTTGTTTAGAATTTAGGAAATTGAAAAGAGCAACTTGCTGTTGCCATTTTCACTTGTTGGAAAGGCATATATTCAACCTACTTTATTACAAATATTTTAATGCAGATAGCAGCAGATGAACCTCCACCAAAGGACTGCACCCTATTTTTTGCTGTGCATGGAGAGAAGACGTGTGAATTTGACTCTCTTGGAAATCTTTTACAGACAGCTTCAGAAAGGTGTTTGCTTAATTTATTATTAGCTCTTAAATTTTAACTTTGTAAGACTCTCTGCTGCAATGAGACTGTAATAAACCAATAATTTCTGCATTCTTCAGTATTGATTTACGCTGTCTATTGCTTGCATAGAGTGGCAGTCTCTTAGCTCTTACTAATCCAGAGGGGAATGATTGCTTTCTTATCCCTTGCTCTTTGATATTCTGCTAGGAGGATGAATACTTTGAAAATTTATGGGAAAAGTTGGAAACAATTTGTTCAAGGACAGTAGTAGTTCTCCAGAGTATGTAAAGCCTTTAGTATGCAGGGAGAAGAGGAAAGAGCTGGGCTGAATTTAAAAATGATAGTTAATAAAAGAGATCATTTCATGAAGGGATTGAAGCATGCATCGTATTTTTTTCCTATATAATTTTCTCAGTATTAACAAATAAAAGTTACTGCAATATATTTCAAATTCAGATTTCTTTACAAGATCAGAACTTGACTGTAATTTGTTTTTTAGAAAAATATTAATTTTACTTTTTTACTAAAACACACTTAAATTTCAGTTTGTCTTCATAGTAATCATGGTAGTTTGGGGTATTATAACCAGAAAGGTGTGGTGTTTTGTTTTTTGGGGTTTTTTTTTGCTCAGTGTGGAGACATATGGCATCAACAGCTCATATGCTATTCTTTTGACTCACTGGGAATATTTTAATTATTTCACTGTATTTTAGGCAAAATTTTAAAACAGATGTTGAATATAAATTTCTCATTCCCTTCCTTGGTTGTATATTAAGCCAGAGATAGGGTTCTCTTGAAATTAAGTTCCTGGAACATTTACTCATTTACTCTGTTCTCCTTTTAGCTTTTTTTTTTTTTTTTTTTTTTTTTTTTTTATCACAGAATTTTTTAATTTCCTTTTGGGGGGAAAAAAAGGAAATTGAAAATTTAAGTGGAGTAGTTAATTTTAAAAACAAGGATAATCTTGGATTCAAAAGAGCTCCTAGCTATTTGTTTCATTTTCTGACGTCCACATTTTTAATAGAGTTTTGTCAATAAGCCTCAAGTGCTTCTGACATTGATAATGTGTGGGAATTGTATGTAGCAAGTGAAGACAGGAATGGTGATTAAACATGAGAAAAAGAAATATTCCATCTTACTAGGACTGAGGAAATGCCATGAATCAACAGTGTGATAATCTTCAATGTTTACTCTTAGGTCAAAGCCATTTTTGTTCAAAGGGGACCACAAATACCCAGTGTCAAACCCAGAAAGTCCTGTCGTCATACTTTATGCTGAGATTGGTTCAGAGGAGTTCTACAGGTACCATAAGAGGCTTGTTTTAAAGGCTGAGGCAGGAGAAATCACTTACGTCCTCAGACACTATATTGCTGTAAGTATATTTGTGCATTGTAACACAAGTATTTGACATGGAAAGAGTAACTGGCTTGGATTTAAAAACAGCCTATGTTTATTCTCTTGGCTGCTTGATATGTATTTATATACATGAAAGGGAAGTCATGGCTGTCTAATCTGATAGCCTTCTAGGATGGTGGGAGTGAATGGGTGGGGGTGCAGGGAGAGCAGTGGATGTTGTCTGCCTTGACTTCAGCAACATCCCATATGACTCCCATAACATACTAATGGGTAAGCTCAGGACATGTGGGTTAGAAGAGTGGGTGGTGAGAACTGGCTGAACAACAGAGCTCAGAGGGCTGTGATCAGTGGTAGAGTCCAGCTGGCGACCTGTCAGTAGTGGTGTTCCCTAGGGGTCAGTTAACATCTCCATCAATGACCTGGATGAAGGGATAGAGTGCTCCTTCAGCAAGTTTGCTGATGATACTAAACTGAGAGGAGTGGCTGACACACCAGAGCTGTGCTGCCATCCAGTGTGACCTGGACAGGCTGGGAAGCTGGGCAAAGGAAAAACCAATGAAGTTCAACAAGGATACGTGTAGAGTCCTACACCTGGGAAGGAAACACTGGTATAGGTAGTAGGGTAGACAGGGGATGACCATGAGCCAACAATGTGCCCTTGTGGCCAAGAAGGCCAATGGCATCCTGGGATGCATTAGGAGAAGTG
>JAOEGS010014853.1:0-10909 GCA_025447755.1 Corythornis vintsioides | reverse complement strand
GGCAGTTTCTCAGGCCAGGCTGGATGGGGCTCTGAGCAACCTGCTCTAGGGGGAGGTGTCCCTGCCATGGCAGGGGATTGGGACTGGAGGAGCTTTGAGGTCCCTTCCAGCCCTGACAAGTCTATGAGTCTATGAATTCACAGGGAATAAGAGCTGCCTATGGTCATTAGCAGCAGAAGGGGCTTGTTGAGTTTATTTGGCTCTCAGGAGCTAGTGGGGATGATCCAGAGCAGTCTCTCAGGCTGCTGACACTGCAGTCTGATGAGAGCCCTTGCTCTGGGTGTAGCAGTTACAGCAGCAGCTTTGAAGGCCTCTCCTGTCTTTATCACAGTTAACTAACACAGGGGAAATAACGATGTGTGACTTGGCATGTCAAGTTTCCTAAGATTGCTGTGTGGTTAGATGTAAACTGCATGTTTCTAGCTTGACAGTCCTAAATATAGAAGCAGAATGACTTTCTTACCCATATGGTCTCTTTTTCTGTAAATGGGTATGAAAAATCATGAAGTCTTGCTGCAGCTACTGATGGTCTCTTTGAATTCCTCAGTTTGATTATCACAAGACAGGAGAATTTTGCAATTACTTCATGATATACAGGACGCTCTTGGTCTTTGTAGAGCCAGAGAAATAAACTAAAAATACTATGATTGGGTCTAACAATGCAGGGATTCATTGGGCTGACATGGCTTGTCACACGTTAGTCTCTGCAGACTCCATGGGTTATTCATAAGTATCTTTAAAGCAGATGACCTCAGTTGTTTTGCTGAGGAAAGCAGAGGGAGATTGATTCCCAAGCTGCCCGATGAGTTAGTGCTCACACATACAAGAAATATGGAAATACCTTCCATGGACACTGAACCTCTCTTGCCTGGAGAGGCAACACCAACTGCCTCTTCAAGGGCTGAAGATCTGGGCTGCAGGACATATGGGATTGAAGTAGATGGTTTAGACTCTGTGTACATCAAAGTAAGTAGAATGTGTTTGATTGTTTTCTTGGTTTGAATGTAGGTGAGTGCAGGACAATGAAGCATATAATAGTGTATTAATGTAATAGTTCATTAATAAAGGTCTGAAGGGAGTAGAGTTTTGACTTAAAGAAGACTTTCTCAAACGTGCCAGACTAATTTCATTGCTTAGGACATTGTCTCCCTTTGAAAAATCTCATGGGAGGAGAAGCATTTACAGAAGTTGTTAGAATCTGATGACAGTGCACTTCTTCCTCGTGACAGATATTGGGAATACAAAACCAATACAAATAGTTTGCAAAACAGTACAGCTCATGTTTGTGGAGGAAGAGAGTGGAATGCTTTATCTGAGGCTAAATACAGTATATGCTTTCCAACTGGCATGGAAGGTTCTGATTTCTCTCCCCTCTCTGACCCAGAGTCCATAATTTCCTGTGCTTATCAAGGCTGGAATTGAACTAAGGAGACTGGCTTGGCCCAGCAGCTCTGGGTCCCAGCAATGCCTGCAGCTGGGCAGCTCCTGTGCCCACTGCTCCCTTGGGGAGGACTGAAGGGTGAGGAGGAAGAAATGCAGCTGCTCTCACCAGAGCATTTCTGAGAGCACTGCTGTGGCTCTAGTTCTGCTTTCACAGCTTCCCCCAGCACTTTTGTAGGCTCCATGGGATATTCAACACTGCTCACTGGGTTTGAGTTGGAGCTTGCCAGGTCAGTCATACCAGGTCATTCTGTTTTCCTTGTGTGGGGGCTTACTGTCAATTTCCCTTGGAAAAAAAGTGTTGGTACTAAATAGAGCTTCATGGGATGTGCTGCACTGATGTCAGGTTGCTGTCACAGTGTGGCAGAAAGGTGTCTGTGGTGTGGACTTGACATAATGTCAGTTAAGTTCTGGGTTAGCTGAGTAAAACTGGTTTTCTCCAAGTAACTCAGGCTGAGTAAAAGCTCTGCTTTAGTAGTGTAACCACATCTCAGCCTGGGTCTTCTGTGTCATTCTGACAAAAAGTGATCAGTTTCTTTTTTCTTTAGAACCTCAAGCAGGTGTTTTACTTTCAGTGGGGCTTCTTGGAGGGGCCAGGCCTAAGTAAAACCAACAGAACAGAATGGTTTGGACTTGAGCTCAACTTTACAGAAGGATACTTGGGAAAGTACAGTTTCATCTTCTATCAAAGCTATGGCAAATAGATTTTCTTTCATTTTAACTGTTAAGTTTTAACAATAGTTAAATAGTTCAATTTTTAACTGTGAAGTCAGCAACTGTCCATACTCCAGGTATTTTAGAGCTACCAGAAATTTAACCTCATTACACCTCTGTGAGCTGGGTGATCAATTAGGGCTCCACTACTTTTTTTCTCAGTAACTTCTTGTTTCAGACTCCAGTGCTGTAGCAGAGCACGGTGCATCTGCCTGATCAATGCAGCCCTTTATGTTCCCTTCCTGCCTGAGCAAGTGCTGGATACACCCAGTAATGCCAGTGACAGATGGCTCTGTGCTGAGGCAGAGCCACCCGCACAAAGGCAGCTGTGGGGATGAGCCCAGGATGGACAGCCAGCTGCACCAGGGCTGGGAGCCCCTGCCCTGCTGCTGTGGGGAGGAGCTCAGGCACCCTGCCTCCCCTGGAGGAGGGGTCTGGAAACTCGTCAGAAAAGGTTTCTGTAAGATCTTAAATCCATTTAAGGATTTGAGCAAACGAAATCAGCCTTTCATTGTGTGACATTAACACATCAAGCACTGACCAAATTTGTACCAAGGGTCTGGAAATTACACTTATTTCAGCATTCAGTGAATTATGCTGTGAAGTCTGTATTATGACTTGCATCATCTCAGTGTCAAACCCTTCAACTACTTATTCCATCTCACCTCGCAGCATTTGCTTTCTTGGATCTTAAATTCAGGCCATGAAGTTAAACATGACATGCTGACTATTTTTTTTGTTTACTCCAGTATTCACTGCAAGCACATAAACATGCAGCCATATTCTTTCTTCAATGCAGCATGGCTCATCAGCTCGTTCAGGGATGGCTGTAATTGTTTGATTTGCCCTTAAATTTATTGTGACATCTTCATTACAACTTCGTGTAACATGTTTTTCAGGTTGAATGAATTAGGTGTTTTAAGTCAGACTTATAATTAACTAATTTTTTGAAATCACTAGCATGAAATTCAGTGTCCACCTTCTTTTTGGTGGGGTGGCTCAGGATACAATGCAGCATATGCTTTTCTGTGTGGGTATGACCCCATAAGAAGTTTGACTTGCCTCGGAATATTTTGTCACTCACTTCTGTTCTGTGTTTTCACTTCTCTTACTGTGGTTGTTCAGCTGTGTTATGTCTCAGGAACTGACCAAAACATTGGTGGTTTTGATCCGGCTGTAGTTGCCATATTTTCTGAAGATCTTTCAGAGTTCATTCCTTTGACTGGTCTGGAAACTGTTTCAAACAGAAAACATTCTTAAGCATTGATTTTCTTTGAATATATATGTATATATATATTTAGCCTTATTTACTTTAACTGAACACTGCTTGAGAAGTGTGCTGCATTAAATAAACAGCGTACTGCAGCAAGTGCCAGAGGAGTACTGCTGTTTACCAGGCTTTTCTTTTGGGTGATTGTGCTGTGGGTTTGCTGGTGGCTGGTGATGTGTGAGGGTCCCTGGGCAGGGGGGGCCCCAGGCACAGTGCTGCTGGGCAGCTTGTAGTGGTGCTGAGGACGTGGGGAAGGTTGTAGCTGCACTTCCCTTTTCACATTGGTCAGTCAAGCTTCTCTTCCCATCCTTGGTGTTTCATGAAGCTTCTTTTCTTTTTCTGTAATGGATAATGCAGCCTTAATAAGCCCAGTCAGAAGAGTTCTGTGGACAAGCTCATGGTGCAGCCAAGCAGGGTTGCTTGAGACCTCCCCTCACTGTCCAGCCATTTTCTGTGGTGGGTGCTACTGGCACCACGAGCTAAGTCACAGAGTACAGGACTGGAAGTGTGGTTGCTGGGAAGGATGGAGAAGAGCCTGTGAAAAGGAGTCTCTGAAGTACAGTAGGGCATTCATTCCCAGATTACAGCAGGTGATGGGCAACATGTTGATAGCTCAGGTATTGTCTGGGTTAATAATGACGAGTATGAACCAGATCTGGCTCCCTCTGAACAACAGTTTGAAGAGATGGTCAAGTGGAACCAGAATATGGAATGTTTTTAAAGATGCAGTATATCCACAACTTTTAAACACTTAATTGGTTTTATCTTCTTTAAAAAAAATTTCTTCTAAAAACCCAATTCACTTCCTTGGTTGATTTGATAGTTTAAAGTAAACCATTGAATTTTCTGGCTTTGATGTCATGCCCAGTGTGTAGATATCAGGGTGGTAATTTTGCCTGAATTTCAATGGAAAAATTGCTAATAATTGTAACATTTAATGAAATAAAACAAACAAACAAACAAAACAAAACAACATTTACATTGCTGTTTGCTAATCAACTTTGCCTGTAGTAGCAAACCTGGACGCTCATAAGTTTATGGGGCTGGATGGCATTCACCAGGAGTACTTAGGGAGCTGGCAGGAGAGCTCACCAAGCCTCTCTCCATCATTTTTCAGAAATCCTGGTCAACAGGGAAGTTGATGATTGGAGGGTGGCTGATGTGACACCCATTACAAGAAGGAAGGGCTGGAAGGAAGATCTGGGGAACTACAGGTCTGTCATCCTGACCTTGGTACCTGGAAAGATGATGGAGAGGATCATCCTGAGTGTGCTCTCATGGCAATTACATGGAAGCCAAGGGATCAGGACCAGCCAGCGTGGGTTTATGAAAGGGAGATCTTGGTTAACAATGCTGATCTCTTTCTGTGACCATGTGACTCACCTTTTGGATGGGGGAAGGCTTTGGATGTTATCTGCTGGGACTTTAGTAAGGCCTTTGACAGAGTCTTCCACAGCTTCTGCTGGAGAAACTGGGGAATCGTGGTACAGACCAATGGACTCTTCACTGGGTTAGAAACTGGCTGGCTGGCCGTTCCAAGAGTTGGATAAATGGGGTGAAACCCAGCTGGCTGCCAGTCACCAGGGGTGTGCCTCGGGGAGCAGTTTTGGGGCTAGTCTGGTTTGGCATCTTTATTGGTGACTTGGACATGGGGATTGAGGCACCCTCAGTCAGTTTGCACATGAGACCCAGTTGTGTGGGGGTGTTGATCTGCTGGAGGGCAGGTGTTGCTTATCTGCCAGTGGCTGGAGGAGGAGAGAGAGCGAGGCAGAGATTATCTTCTTCACCAAGGTGCCAAGAAGCCTTTATTTATTAATTCACAGCTCTTTTTATACCCTTTTAACTACCAGACAATTGGACAAGAAGCCAGCCACCCCCTGGGGTGATTGGCTGGGGTGTCACAACACCCAGAGTCAAAACATCTTTCTGCTGTTTTACAAACAGCTGCCACCAAGGTCACAGCTGCTGGGAGTCTTTGCCATCCCACGAGAAGGAAAATTCCAGGCAGTAGTATTTTAGCATCCACAGGCAGGAGGCTCTGCAGAGGGACTGGGACAGGTTGGGTGATGGGCCGAGGCCAATTGTCTGAGGGACAGTGAGGCCAAGGGCTGGGTCCTGCACTTGGGTCACAACAACCCCCAGCAGCTCCAGGCTGGGGAGCAGTGGCTGGAAAGTGTCCAGCAGAAAGGGACCTGGGGGTGCTGGTGCCACCCGGCTGAGCATGAGCCAGGGGGTGCCCAGGGGGACAAGAAGCCCCCAGGAGCCTGGGCTGGCTCAGCAGCAGCGTGGGCAGGGATGGGACCCTTGTGCTGGGGCCTGGGGAGGCCTCATCTCAGTGCTGGGTCCAGTTCACCAAAGGGGCAAAGCCAGTGCATTAGTGAGCAGGCTCCTAGTGCTGGGGTCTTGGGTGTGTATGGCTCAGAGCCTGGGTCACCACTGTGTGTTGTTTGGGACTTCACATGTGTCCAGACAGGGAATTCCCATGAGTCAGAGTAACATGCAGCTTTTGATCTCCTCAGAGAGTTGGTAAGCTAACTGAGATGATAAAAGATTAATACAAATTGTCACATGTATTTTCCCTCTTATGTATGATGATATAAATGTATTTTTAAATGAATGTTTTCTAAATACCGGGCCTTAATCAGTACAAGAGGTGTATAAATGAACTGATTTGATTCTTTTACACAGTTAATGATGCCATTTCTCTCAGGCCGTAAGAAGAATCTAGATGAATTGGCCAGAGATTTTGCAGCGGCCTGCTTGTCAGGGAAATGCTCTACTTTCCAATCCTCCCTTGTTACTTGGCATTTTTATGAAATGAGAGTGAAGTCTTTCTTTTAAAACTGCAACCTTCAGTAGTACTTTGTTAATGAAATGCTGATCTTCCTTGGGACTGTCTGAATATTGCAGGGTAGATGGCAGAAATTGTAGTGGTTTCAGCAGAAATGGGACTCTCTCCTGCCTCGTGTTTGGATGATCAGAATCTCTCTGTAGGGAATCCAGGCTGGTCATGTTAAGACTTGTCTTTGGCCTATTACTCACCTGTCTATGCATCTGCTTATGCTGTTAATTTAAAAACTAAACTATGTTTCAAGTGTTTCTAGGTTCAGTGTTACCATCCATGGCAGTGGCACTGTGATCCAAATACGGGGGAAAATATAAAGCTGGAAGTAAGTTATTCTAGTAGCATCAAATTACATTTTGAGAGCAAACCCATCCAAAGAAATCACCCAGCTCAGAAATCCTTTTTTAATCTTTGCATGTTGCACATATAATTTAAACACTCATGAAGTCTGAACTTGTACAAATGTATGCTGTTTTGTTGTTGCACTTTACTAGTACAGATACTTTTTGCAGCCTAATTATGCTGCCAGCTCTCTCCAGGTGGCCATGTTCAGTCAGCACCAGGTTCACATGGAATAATGATTTTGGTTAAATTCAGCTTTCACTTTCACCAGCTGTTGCTGTTCCATGGTCTCTTAGTGCTGCCAAAATTGACAGTATCTCTTTGATACAGACATTAACAAGCTGCTTTATTCCTACCCAAACCTGTGGTCATTCTTGAGGGGAGCAGTGTCAACACCTGAAAGACTGTGATTTTTGAGGGTGTCTCTTAAGTAAACAAATAGATGTTCTCTGCTGATGTGAAAATAATACAAGTTCACTTTATGAGTAGGTCTTGCTGAGAAACTAGGGACAGCTTTTTATGGGTTGAAATTTCCCTTTTCTTTTTAGGAAGTAGATAAGGAACTCTTTCAGCTCTTTCAAGAGAGCTGTGAAGTTGGGAGATAGCTCTATCTCCTTCTGCCATGTATGGAATTGTGCAGTGGAAGTAGGAAACTGAGTGCTGAAGCAAGTGCTGAGCTGCTTGCATTGCTAATTCTGTTCTGTCAGCAGTGTCAATTAGGACTTCAAGAGGTTAGTATCTCAGAAGAGAGGCTTTGTGAGTCATATGGTCTTGTTTGGTAGATAATTATTATAGTCTGCTGATTTCTTCATGTGATCCAAGATGAAATCATGAGGTATGAGACAATACTGCAATTTCCCATTATATTTTATCTAGAATTGTAATAAGACAGCTACAGCTTTCTGTGACCTACTAATAAAAAAGGAAAACTTCTCCCTGTATCTTTTTCTTCTGTGAACTCTTAGAGTCACTATATCGATATCACACTGAGCTGTTGCCTTTCACAACCCAACTTGTCCTTGAATGAAGTATGGCAATTCCACACCCATGTGATTTTGGAGGCAGTGCATTTTTCTTTTCTTTTCCTTTTTTTTTTTTTTTTTTTAACCTTTTTATCAAGAAAGTCTAAGCAAGATTTTTTTAATTTTTTTTGTTGACTCTTGACAAGAAACTGAGTTTTGAAATAGTCTTGTCAGTATGCATTTAATTTATTATTAATTTATTTTCCTTCTGAACTCAAAGGTCTCACCTGTTTGCCTTATATTTCATTATGGTTTTTTTAAAAAGATTAGTTTAGAATGATGGTCATGTGAATGCTCAGCTGGAGGTAGCTGGCTGCAGTCTCCATCTGGGAGTGCCAGCCTCGTGGTGTGGCTTTGTCACATTGCAGGAGGATGGGCTGTCTGTCCTCATGGTGACTTGGTCTAGGTGATCCTGCTCGGGCAGGGGGGTTGGACTAGATGATCTTCTAGGTCCCTTCCAACCCCTAATATCTATGAATCTATGAATCTCCTCATGCCTCTCTCCCTCCTGCAGCTCAGGTGAGGATAGAACCAGAACCAAACATGAAGAGAAAGTACAACAATTACCTGGACAGCAAAGCTAAGTTTATTAGGGCCAGATCAATAAATAAATGTAAAGTTCAAGTGACTCTATTGATAAGCTTGGGGTGACATGAAGGTAGCAATATTTACCTGAAGTTTCATTTACTGCCTTTCCTGGAGCAAATTATACTGCTGTCTCTATAAGCAGCTTTATTCTGGTAGTCCAAAATTTGCATTGAATTATTATAGAGTAATAAACTAATTGATCAAAATCAGATGCATTTTCACTAAAGTTCATTTGGCTCTTGCTGTAATTTTTAATATGTCAGTGCTGGCATTTTGGAATTTATTGTCATATTTAGGCTAGGAGCTCCTTCCCCTTTGAGAAGGCTAATTGGTAAATTAGTGTCTCTAGAAGTTTTGTTCTTATTCTGATGTAGTCATGAACTTCATTTTTACATACTAGTAAATGAAGAAGGAACAATGGTAAATACTAGAGCAAAGCACTTCCCACAGAGGGACCCTTGGTCTTGTTTCTGCTGGGGGGTGCTGTGTTTTCCCGATGGGCCTGGATCCGGCCGCACGTTCTCTCTTAGTTTATATAATCAACTGATTATATAAAAGGTATCATGAAAATCTGATTTTGCAAATCATTCTGCTAAGTTAATGAGGTGAGAATGTTGTGAAATGGTTTAATGGTTATAATTAGGAACCCATCTCTCTTCCCTCCCACCTGTTCCTTTTCCCAGGTGTTTCTGTGGCGGGTTTGAGGCTGGGCAGTGGTGCTCGCAGGGAAAAGCTCCAGCTTAGGCCTCACAGGATGGCTGTGGTATATTTAGGGCTCGGTGATGTAGAAGGTTCAGCTCTCTAGTAACACAGTTTCTATGGTGATCTGCTTTCTCTTTCCCTTTTCTAGACAGGAGACAAGGCAGAGTTTCAGCTGAATAAAGGAAAGGTGCCTGTTCTGTGCTGGTGTCCATCACGTCGGCCTTTAACAGTGTTTATGGCCCAGGAGGCCGCGGCCCTTCTTACACTGGGAAGTGTCTCTGTGTAGCCTAGAGGAGACCAGCCTGCCAACTTGCTTTACTAGACATCATTTAAATGCTGTCCTCTTTCATATTACATTTACTTTGCTTTCTCTTAATTCTTGTGAGGAGAGGGAAGCACTATAGAGGATAAGGAAGTGCTGCTGTAGCTGGGGTAGGGGTAGGAAACACGGGCAAGGTGTGTGGGGTGATTCTTAGTGTTAAACTAAAACTTCTCTGCCTTCTGGCAGGGATTTGATATTTAGGTGTTTAATTCTTTAATAAAAGAGAGTTCTGGACCAGAACTATTAGGGTAATCGATGAAGCTTTACAGGGAATCCTTTATTTAAAAACCAAGTGGAAAGGAAGGAAGACACTGCTCCTGAGGACACCTCTGAATACTGCACCTCTCTGGCCCTGTCTGCTTAATTGATTTGGAATTGTCCAGTGGTTTCTGTAGGTTTGTGCTTGCACTTGTTAACACTCACCCTCATTTTAGCTCAGACGAGGTTTCTTGGCCTCTGAGTCGTGTGTACAGCAGAGCTGAAAACAGATATTTGAAGTGCCCAAACTGTGGCTTTTGCCGCTAATTTCCTGGCTGCTCCACTG
The DNA here is from genome assembly GCA_025447755.1 of Corythornis vintsioides. Lineage (NCBI taxonomy): Eukaryota > Metazoa > Chordata > Aves > Coraciiformes > Alcedinidae > Corythornis > Corythornis vintsioides. The sequence goes on along the minus strand of JAOEGS010014853.1, from coordinate 1,120 downwards.
CTTTTTTTTTGGCCTCCATTTCTTTTGTGTGTAGTCCTCTGTGAATGGCAAGAGCACATGCTGGGGAATTAGCTTGGGGATCTTTTGTTTTTCAAGTAATTACTCAATATCACCTTTTGGGGAGTGATATGTAAGTAACAAAGTAAAAATACTACACTTGTAATAAAGAAATTTGTATATTTATTGTGTGTTATGGTCATTAATTGGCATGCTGTGTGGTTTGAGGGTTTTTTGGGTTTTTTTGTTTATTTGGCATTTTGTGTGTGTGTGGTTTTGTTTGTTTGTTTGTTTTTCCTCTATTATCTGGAAGCCTTTTCAACCAAACAATTTTTTTTTTTTTCTTTTGGCATTCTGGAAATAATCCATTTTAATTTTTCCCTATTTGCGACCACGAGAGAAGGAGCTTTACGTACTTGTGATAAGGTAGCTTTGCCTGAATTAACACAGATCTACCAAAGTGTTCTCTTCAGGGGGAAGACAAAAATATCTGTATAATGTTATGCTTCAAATGCGTTTAGATCCTACTCAGAAGACTTTCTCTGAGGATTTTTTTTGGCAGTCAAGTTCCTGATTTCTCTGAAAACAGAAATTTTATTTTGTTTTTCTTTGTAGTTTTTTGGCATTTAATTGGAACATTATTTTGCACAATAAATGCCTTTTTCTGTGTGGACAATAAAATTAAGATTGTGTAGCCTTTTAGCAATAGAACGACTGATCACCTCACAAGTACTAATTAACTTGTCTCTTTTTTTTAGGGTTTGGCTGTTAAACATGAATTTAAAAGCATGGTTTCACTGTATCACAAGAAGTCACTGATCTTTTGCTGTTGCATTGCAGTATGCCAGGGTTTGGATCCCTGATCCAGAGGAGGTCTGGAAGTCAGCAGAACTACTCAGAGATTATAAACCTGGAGATAAAGTCCTGCAGCTTCGCCTGGAAGAGGGCAAGGTGGGTGTGCATGCTGTCCATGAGCTGGCTGTGCCTGCTCTGGACCAGATCCTGCTGTATCTGACACAGGAGGCTGTGCTGTCTAAATATGTCTGTACTTACATAGATCTTATTCCTGTCCACTGATGTCCAGTAGTATTTTTTCAGTGTGATAAATTATTCTCTTTAGTTA
>JAOEGS010014851.1:0-21903 GCA_025447755.1 Corythornis vintsioides | reverse complement strand
AGGGAGTTGCCACCCTCAGAGGGTCTGGGACCTGTCTGGCACTACCAACCACTAATGGCTTCAGCGCAGGTGCAAAGCAGAGCAAACCCCCAACCCCCACCCAGGGAAAAAGTGCGGTTTCCTTTCACACAGATACATGCCTGGATTTAAACATATTTTGACACAATCCATTTCTGTAGAGATGAAGCCAAAAAACACAAGGAAGGACACCTAAAGCATGAAGGTATCTGGAGTCAAGTCTGGTAAAGTCAAGGGTAATGTAACAAGGATTGCTCTTTTCTGCCATCCCCAATGCCATATATTGTCTGGACTAGAGGCTTTTGCCAAAGTGCAGCTCTCAAGGGCATCTTTCAGCTGAAATAAAAGCTTTAAAATAACAGATCTCCATTGACCCCTATCACATCTCCTGCAGGTGTTAGCAGGAATTTTTACATTCACAGGGTAGCAGACACAGATGAAAAGAAATCTCTCAGTCCTACCACTTGTAATTAAAACCCAAGACATTCCAATACCTGCCTTACTCCTCATCCTGCGACTCAGGACCAGCAGCGTTATGGTTCCATCCAGCCAGCTGGTGATAGCACTGTTATGTAGGATAGGTGGGGTGGTTTTATCCTTCCAAGGTTTTACATGTTTTAAACCACTATTTTAATCGAAGTGACATCTTTTTAATGACCTTTACCTTTCAAAGATCCAGTTGAGTTTATGCCAGCAATGTAAATTGCAATGTATATAGGAAAGCTTTTGGGGAAAACAGTCCTTCAGAATCACTTGAACAAAAAGCAAATTAGTAACATGTGTGCCAGTGTTCTGAGTGTCTCTCAAAGTCAGATATAGCCATGACTCCTAGACAGCTTTGGACTTTTTACCCAGTTACACCATTTCACTGGGTGTCAGTTATATTGCTGCATTATCAGAGTCGAGAATATTGCTATAATTACAAGCTTAGGCAGTTTGGTTTGTAAGTAATTTTGTTAACTGCAGAAAAGGTAGAAATTTTCCAACTGTAAAGGACAGTATATGGATATACTATCTTTTGAATCAGCTAACCCGAGGTCACTGCCATGTCACTCCCTGTTACGTTTAATATCCCCTTATTTCTATTGTTAGTGTCCATTTGTGGTCTGAGCCAGGGACATGATGAGAGATCATGTAATTGTTCATGTGTAATACCCATGTAAATATTAGCAGAGCTCAATCAATCTTAATCAATCACATTTTGAATCTGGCAATTATTAAGAAAAAAAAAAGATAATAAAACCATTCTAATAGAATAATTCTAAGAAAATTACTTTAAGCATATATACTAGTTCGAAGTGTATGTAATAGCTGCTGTGAAGTCTTTCAAATGTTTTAGATTTAGACTACACTTTTATAAAACATTAGTCTTTAGGTAGATTTTCTTAAACTTAAAAAAACCTAAATAAACAGTAAAACTATGTATGTTCAATACTTTTCACTATATTCAGCTTCTGTACCCATGCAGAACTGCTTCAAAACTTGTTATATAAATGTGGTTCTGTCATCCACTGACACTAAGTGACCTGGAGCTATGAATGATGCAGTACTAATGACTGTTTTTTTCCCAAGATTTTTGGCAAAACACTCTTCACGTTCAGTTGGTAGCTCTGGCTCAGTAAGGACTGCTGGGTTCATCCCTAAGTCACAGCAATGCATCATGTTGCATCATAGCAATACACAAACTAGATGATCTAATTAATGACGAGGTGATAGGAAATGACTTGGGAGCCCATAATTTCATCCCTGGAACCATTTTGATACATTGTCTCAAGAGACTTCTGGGCTTGCAGCCCTGAGGACATGATCTACTCACTCTGGTATGCTAGATGCTGAAGGAGGTTTGAGGAACACACAACTAGCTGTAAATATTTTCAAGGTAATACCTTGGAGGTTACTGAGCACACACTGATGTGCAGAACCCTGGCACAGCCACATAACCCTAACAGCACCCTAAATTAGGCTGAAGACTGATGTGCATGAAGAGGAAAGGTAGAAGAAGGGTTTATTCCCATTTTAAATACCAGCTCTCTTCTAACGCAAAGGAACACAAGCCTATTAGAGCATATGGGCATGCCAGATCCAGGCTTTCTCATGCGGGACATGGTATCCTCAGAGCTGGTAAGAGGAAGGCAGGAGATGGTGGTGGGCCCCACACAGTCCTCCTCCTGCTCCTCAGCCCAGGTCTCTCAAACAGCCAATGAAGTCAGAAGGAAGACTGCAAGGAGGGTTCTCCTTACCTTTAACTCCTGCATGGTGAATTCTTTGCCATGCTCCTTGGCACTATTTATTATGAAATCCAGAGCATCACTGTGATCTTCTGGGTTCTTTCTCTGCATTTTTTCCTGTATAGCCTTCTCCATAAACTTATGTAGCAGGTCTCGTGCTTTGATTCCCTGCAGGAGGCAGACATAGTTAAGGAGAGCCTTAGGAACTGCCTCCCTCCGCCCCCTCCCCCCAAGCCTTTCCAGAGAGACTGGGGGACTCCAAGTGTGTCAATCCTTCATCCCAGGATCTGTAACAGCAAGAACTGTTTAATCTGTTGCCCAGCCCCAGAGCCTTGCAAGAAGCAGCAGTTCAGAAAGAACTGCTGAAAATTTTCTTGCTTTGCTCTTAAGAATCAAATACGACGAGTCCTAAGAAAGACTGAAAGAAAAGACAGCAATGCTGTCCAGATGCATCTATGCTGAGCAAACACATGGTTGTGTCAGGTCCAAAACAAATTTTCAGAAGGGATAGAAAAGGTAACTAAGCTATAAAACTGTGACCAATGGGAAAGGAACATCTGACAGATGAAGAATTAAATGGCTTTATCAGAGTATGTTAGATAAATATACACTAATTCCACCAAGCTCAGCTCCAGCTGTGTTGCACTCCTGTACAGTAAAATGTTTAGGAAGATTACAGAGAGTCAAGTGATCAGCAATTTTTTTACAAAGTGGGGATGGGTGGAATCACAGAGTGTGTATCTCTGTAGCAAGTTACTTCCTGCAAAAGCCAGAAGGACCAGATATTTGGGATGAGAAATGGCCACAAGCAGATGCTGGGAAGAAGATGCAAAGGTTGAGAGTTGAGGTAGAAAGGATTAGACAAAGGAAACAGGACAGCAAGCAAGGGCAAAGAGAAGGGGACATAAATGCAAGTGGAAGAGGTTGGTTTGGAGCCAGACAGCCTATGGCTGACCTGAGAGAAGACAGGGAGGGCATAGGATGAGGTGTGAAATCTCACAATGGGGACAACCCGCAAGAGAGGAACTGGATGAGAAAAACAGAAAACAGGAACTTTGAACTGGTGAAGAGCAGCAAGGAGGCTGGGGACGAATGGGTCTGGTTAAGATGATCCAGTGGGGTAGAGCTCACAGTGACAAGAAGAGATTGGGCAAGACCTAGTTAAAAAGGGCAGCCTTGTACTGTGGTAAGGGTAGAGAACCCAAAGCCAGAGAAAGGAATGAAGACTGACATGAGAGAGGAGGGGTGGGACACAGGATAGGTACCTAAAGCCAGAGTGTGGGGAAGCAGGCAAAGAGGGACAGGGCAGCAGGGAAGAAACTGTAGACTGAAAGATGTAGAGGAGACTGTGTCACTGCCTTGCTCTCCTCCAGGACCCCTCCCTGCTTCTGCTGTTGAGGCACAAGGAACCAAAGACCATAAGAGGGTCTCAAGTCTTCAGCCTTTCCCAAGGTACACAGGAAGTGCTGACCTGAGGTATGCTGTGCCCGCCTCCCATTAAACTCATGCTCACAACCCCTCTACCACGGGCTGACATGGGTCCATGTGGGATGAGATGCAATAGGACCAGATGTGATGGAATAAAAAGAAGCAAAACAGTCAATGTATAGGATGAGGGAGGAAAGGAGCCCTTTGTTGTACAGTGAGCTGGAGCCAGTGCAGGGAGTTGCTGGAAGCCAACCAGGAGCAAGTGAGAAATGCAGAGAGATGGAGATAGCTGGGGTGGGCACAAGACCAGGCCCTTAGACCTGGAGCAGGATGGTGTAGATGTCCTGGCCCTTGGTCCTTGGAAGCAACCATTGGCAGGCCTGGGGACGGGAGGTCTATGCCACCGTGGTCTGGGCCCCTGTCACCACTCAGAGGGAGTGGGGCAGGCAGCAGTACCTTGCGCAGCCCGCTGAAGGGTATGTTGAGGGGCAGGGAGAAGAGGTTCTCTACCAGCTGTTCAAAAGTTTTGGCCAGATCCTTGAACTGCTTTTCCTCCAGGCGGAGCCCCAGCAGAATCTGAGCTGCAATGCGGAAAGTTAAGGTTTTAGCGGAGGAATAAACTGCGATGGAGCCCGGCTCCATGCACCAGCCCCGCAGCTCCCAGCTCACAACCTTCTGGATCCGTGGCAGGTAGCTCTCCAAGGCAGTGCGGCTGAAGACTCTGGCCAGGATCTAGGTGGAGGGAAACAGAAGCAGGTGGTTAAAGCAGGGGTCCCCACATGACACTGAGGCCCAAGTCTGGGCAGGAGGTGTCACCCGATCTGTGTGCCCTATGGGGATGAACATGAGGCTCACCTTGCGGCGTTGGCGGTGCAGGTCACCGATGGAGGCAAGCAGGGTGTGGGAGCCCAAGATTATCTGGGTGCTCTGGGGCCACTGCGTGCTGACCAGTGTGTGCTCACCCAGCAGGATCTTGCGAATGTTCTCAGCGCCTGTTACCCGCACCACTGGCCGGCCCAGGAGGTGAGTCTTGAAGACGTTTCCGTACCTCTCCCGACGGGAGCTGTGGAAGCGGGAGCCCTGGGGACGAGCTGGAGGTCAGTCAGGACTCCCACCAGCCCCCTGTCACCCCGTCTTCATTCCCCTGTACCTTACCTGGAGCAGCCAGTGAAAGGTCTCCCCGAAGAAGGGCCAGCCCATGGAGCCCTTGGGCAAAGGCAGGGCGCTGGCGCGGTCCCGGCTGAGGCTCCAGCGCAGCGTCCACAGGTGCCGGCACAGGGTGACCAACAGCGCCAGGGCCAGCAGCGCCAGAGCCGCCGTTTCGGGCCAGGACAGCCTCGCTGGCATCCTCCTCCCGGGCGGCGTGAGACAGGGCGGGCGCGGGGCGGCGGCGCGTCCCCGCCCCGGGGCGCGGGCGGCACGGAGGGGCGGCCCCGGAGGCTGTCAAACGCGGGGGGCCGGGCGCCCCGCGACGCGGCTGCCGGCGGTGGGCGCTCCGCGGCTGGCCCTGCTGGCTGCTGCCCGCCCGGCCCCGCTCGCCTCCTGCTGCCGGTTCGCCCCTCGGCCACATTTATATAGATATTGGCCACTTACGCCCGATCCACCTTCGGAGATGACGTATCCGCTGCATATTTAAGCAGCGCGGCCAAGTGCGGTGATTGGAGCGGGAGAACGGAGGACAGTGACTGAGAGGCGCGGAGACGTGGCCGGGGCAGCCTCCCTCTTCTCCGGGGCTTGGGGGCCCGGCACCCCTCTCCCGCCCCCTGCTCGGCCCCTCGGGGGCGGGGGGGCTTACGGCACAGCTCTGCAGGCCGTGGCACTCCCCGACCCAACCGCGCCGGGTGCGCGGCACCGTGGCGCAGACTGCCCCCGCCAGGACCCCCAGGCGCCCCCTCAGGCCAACCCTTCCTATTGACCGGGGAAAACAGCGAGTCCCATCCCGGGCTTCCCCGAAAGGGAAGTATCCCAGCCCCGCTCCGCAGTACCCACCACCCCAGACAACAACGGCAGCCAGGGGAATCCCGCAGATCCCGGGGCACACCCCGCCGTCGGGGCCACCCGGACCCCCACCCGCCTGACGCGGGGGTAAATCACCAAAGAGCCGGGACCTGCACAGGTCCCAGCAAAAACAGCCCTGAGGTGCCTTCCGGCGCATGAAATTAAACAGGAATATGGGTGAGGTTTATATTACTGTATTTAGACCGTCAATAACTTAAAAATACAGCGATAATGTACATTTTTTTTTTTTACATGTTCCATTTGGTTTGTATTTGTTAGACATTTTATTTGTGTCTAAAATAGTGGTAAACAGTGCAGAGACCCGCGGTGGGACGAGATGCTTATCACTGGGATGGGTCTGGCAGTAGAAAGCGCATACTGACTAACAGATGCGGCAAAAAAAGTGGTAAATCTATTCCTTAATGCAACCTAGGGAAAAGAACCTGGGATCTTACAAAAGTACAGTTAGAAATAGTAACCCTGAGGAACAAAACCAAACCAAAATAAACTGTCACATTACAAAGAACTCAAATGGTTAGTTATATTCACAACCTCAAGAGAAACCCTTCTTCAGAACAAAGCTATATAAGCCCTAATGCTAAATAAATATCAAGTCTAGTTCTCAGGTAGTTTTCAAAGGTACTAAAAATCAGAAGATTTTTTTTTCATACCTCCAGACTACAAAATCTGGTATACAAAATTCTGCCCACTCACTTTAAGGCTAATATACATTTAATGCAGGATAATGATAGGCAGCATCTGAAATGCAAGTATCTCAATGCTTAAAAAAAAACCCCATTACTTTATTATTCATCCTGAAAACAGCAACTAAAGGATCATTTCTCAAGTAATTCCTACCCAGAGCAAAATTTTCGACACCATGTCTGCAGATATTTAAATAACGTATTTACAGTTCAAATGTTCCATGTACAATATGACTGAGCTGGTTTTAGTTGTACAGTCTCATTTTTCACAATTTGTATACAATATACAAAATACTATTCAATCCATTAAAAATACGTACAAAGAACTGTTTGCTGAAGATTCTGTTCATCTACTGCATTTTTCCTTTACTTGGTCAAACTAATGTCCTAACTGATATCACTGTTTGCTTAGTAGAAATAGTGGCTAAGAAATACCTCTTGGAGTGATGAGATACCATCGATTTAACAGGCCTATGTGTGCTGAGACATACCATTCACTAAACTCCTAAGTTGCTTTACTACAGTCTCTATCAGCTTCTGCTTGTCACGGTCATTCTTCCTGAATGGTGCAAAAATATTGTTCTTTTTGCTAGAGTCTTTCATTCTGGAGAAATAAAAATTTAAAAACAAACAAACAAATAAATAAAGCCACAAAACAAAACACAAACAAATGACACAGACACGTTAGAAATATAACTAGAAAATTCAAAATCCGACTATTTAAATATGTTTACTTTCATTCCTCTTTTGATCATTCTGATAGTAAGAACTGAAAGATTACAAAACCTCCTATCTATGCATTCTTCAAATAAAGTTCTACAAGTGGAAGTTGTTTTAACAAATATTACTTCACAAATCACCTGTAAGGATTAGGCAAATATCACTTCGGCGGGAAACTGGCTCTACCAACTGAATTAGGAGAGAAGCAAACTAGAAAACCCGTCAGCGTCATCTGCTTCCACAGTAAATTCAGACTCAGCCAACGGGTGTTTTGTTCACCATCAAATTACCCCGTATCGTTAGTGCTCATCGCCCATATTGATTGATTTAAAACGAAATTCAGGAAATTAAATACATCGAAGCAACAATATTTTGCAACAACATTAAGAATACGTACCCTCTGTGAACTCTGCAAAATATATATTCATTACAAGCAGGAGAGAAGAGAAAACATGGTTAGAAAATCCCTTTCAATCACAGCATATTTTCACTCAGTTTTTACAAGCAGGTTGACATTCGGCTGACGGCATCGCGCCCTACTCAACCGACTCGCCGGCCCTGACGAAACTCTCGCACCGGGTTTACCACGGTGAAATCCCTCTCGTTTCCCCTCTCGAAAGGGGCAAGTCGGGAAGCCGCAAGCTTCTACCGGGGCTCCGGCACCGCCCGCGGCTTTCGGCACCGGGACCGCGACGCGCTGTCTCCGGGCTCCGGCCGCCGCAGCTCCCGCAGGGGCGACTCCTGCCCCAGTCCCTCAGCCGCCTCGGGGGTGCCGGGCTGGGAGCGCCCGCCCCGTCGCCGCCCGCACCCCCGCGCCGGCAGTCTCGAACCCCGCACTTACTTCTCCAGGAGCGTGAGGGCCGTGCTCGGACTCACTCGCAGGTATTTGGAGGTGGCCTGTCCGTAGTCAGCCAGGTAGGTGGACCAGTCCCACACCATGAAGAGATCCAGGAGCTGGGAAGGGGGGAAGAGGTGAGTGAGGGAACGCGAGTGGCTCTGCGGGAGGAGGTGCCCGCGCGGGCCGGGCCCGGCCGCAGCCCGACGCCGGGACACCAGCAGGCACCCCCTTCACCTGTCCATTTCTTTAACGCCTTCTCACTTCCCTCCGTGCGCTGGGAGGCGGCTGTGCGGGTTTGGCCCTCGGAGGGGATGCTAAAGCTTCACGCTTTGGTGTACCGGGAGCTTGCTTTACCGCGGGGAGTGAGAGGGGGACACGCGTGTCTGTTTCTACTTGCAGTAATTTAAAACAGGTTCAGGTAGTGTCAATTAAGTGAATTAAATAACCCCTGCTGCACTCTCCATGGCGACTGATTCATGTGACTCAGTCCCAAGCCTTGGGCACACTTCTGGCCCAAACAAACCCCAAACGCTTAAACGGGGAAGCAAAAAGCCTCCAAGTGCAGTCCTGTGTCTGACCGCAGTTTCAAATCAGGCCTTTGAGTCACGATCTCGGAGCTGTTATTCAACAAAACAGCCTGGTTTTACAAGCGGATGCAATGCCTAACCTCCAGCAGCCAGCATCCTCGCAGCCCTCAAAGCCTAATTCCCCCTCCGCCATCTCGGGGTGCAGGCCAGACACCGCTGGGCGCCCTGCCCAGGCTGCCCCGGGCCAGGACGCAGGCAGCCCCGCTTGCTCGGTGGAGCCTTTCCCACGGCTACCTGCGGGCCCCGCTCCCATTGACGTCAATGGTGGGGCACCCCCAGCTTCCCCCGCTGTCTGATGCTTGGCCTTGTGCTGTTAGCAAAGGCTAACGCAAGCTTGTTCTCAGGCTGCCCTGTTAGCCTAACCTACTGTTAAAATAAGAGTGGGGAACCATTAGCAATACTTTGTCCCCGTTCGCAGTGCCCAGGGCTGCTCCAATGAGCTGGGTCCTCAGCATAACCTAGAGCCCCTGCTCCGTCGGTAATACCGGAAAGTCAGGGCAAACAGAATTTTCTATAACAACAGCAGCGGCTCCAGCTCCTGCAGACAGCTGCAGCAAGTGCCCTGCTCCTTTGGCTTATCAGGCTAAGAGAAGTATGTAACCTCTGAGAGCTTTGCCTGACTCAAACTTATTAGTCTGATAAAACACCACATCTCCAGTAATGCTCACAAATTACAATACCAACTTATTTACAAAATAAAAGCATACAACCAGTCTTCACAGCTTCAAACTTATATTCTTATTTTATCCTAATTTTTCCACTTCCTAACTCCTTTTTTTTATGTTATTTACAATTAAAGTATCTATTTAAAATCATTTTATAATTAATTACTCTTTCCATATTTGTAGTACAGTCTTCTATGAATATATAGTAACATTTACTGGCTTTATAATGGACTTCTGACACAGTTACTGATGTGTTTCAGTACAAACCTCAGTGACATCTAAATTTTCCACTTAACTATCTGATATGGGTGAAGGGTTTATGAAGAGCATGGATACTCTTTCATTCTCTAGTGACTCCATACCCACGACAGCCATCAAGGTAAAATGCAAAGCTTCTTACGAAGCTCTTTCTCAGGTGGGCACCATCACCTCTCCTAGTGAGCTATGAGAATATGCCTTTAGTCACTAAGCAAACAGACTTATGAAGTCTGATTGTCAGACTTGTGAAGACTTCTGATAACTCAGGAATCACTGGCATTTGTGAAACCCACAGCCTCAGTTGCTGCTGCACATTATTCATCACTTCTTATTACATGCGTTACAACAGGTGGTAGTGCCCACTCCCCATAGAGGCTGATATATACAAAAGCATGATCAAAAGATTGTAAAGATAGGACAGGCAGACATACAACATAAACTGGAGTATAAAGCTGACAACCACAGGAACCCAAACTATATAATCTGGAGGCTTCAATTTTCACTCTGTTTTACAGAGCAGCAAACAAAATGTACCAAAAAATTACTGCGAGTTACAATGATACGTGTCCTGGACTCCACATGAGAGATGCTCCTTAAGAAAGAGCCATGCCAATGCTAAGACAGAAATTTTGTTCAGTAAATAGGTGAAAGATGTCATTTCTTATCCCTACTGTAACATTGAGGAGTCTGGACAAATCCTACTCAACCCTGAAGTTGTGAATCCTGCTAGTAATGTGCAATGACTAATACAATTACGATGCTGAGAAGTTCAAAATAAACTTTCCAGCCAGTATCAAGAGTGGTTTTCACACCATACTGCCAGCGACTGAATCAAAAGTCTGACTATATCATGGGTCTGGGACATCTCAGTGATGACAGCTGGGGTAGAAGATTACACCTAATTTGTCACCTGACCAAACACAGGTAGGCATGTAGGGCTCTGACCATACAGTCTGTTGCTTTTCAGCACATGAGGTAAAAGAATTTCAGAAGAAAATTTGAAGCATATTCTGTGTACTCCAAGACAGTCCTGGCTCTGAAGAGTGAATGCTCTGAGAGACTCTATAACCAAAGGGGGTGTACCTGGAGCATCTTCCCTGCTCCACACTTGGTCAAAGAGCAGCACACAAACACCTTCAAGCTAATAAATCTCCTAAGTTAAAGCAGCTGTCCTGATACCTGGCAAGTAACATGATGGACCAAGGACATGCAATCATGACACATGCCACTCAATCACAGCTCCTTTCCCTCCTTCTGCACATGCGTTCAAGGACTGTAGTGTGACAAACGTACCATGCTGCTGGAGTAAATGCGACAGGGAGCTGCAGACCCTGCTGGAGTCCAGACTACTGCTGTGCACAATTATGCATTGTGCATTTTGTCCCTCTCACAGCTGTAGTTCTATGCTGTGGCATATTGCTGTATGTAATGGGCTTTGACAGCACGTACTGTACACTGTGGGTGGGCATGAGCTGCCTGGTGCACAGCTCTTTGGATCTGTGTCCTGGCCATTCATATCACCTGCATCTGACTTGGCACTTGGTGGGTGTACAGTGCAAGCACTTTGTGAGGGGAGCAGGTTGGCGCACAGCCAGTGGCAGCAAGGACAGTCTAGCTGAAATGAGCTGCTGATCCCAGGACCATCACATGTGTAGGAGATAACTTCAATCCATCCATATAAAACTTCCCTCAAGCACAACCCCAAATTCACCTTCACTCCTGCAGTCATGAAGCAGTCTGCTTTAACTTCTGCTACTCTATTCCATTCTGATTTCCACCACCTTTTGCTACAAAAATATGTGTGTGATTTAAATGAATCACCTTAATTCCTCTTCCTTGTATACAAAAACCTCTATTAAAGTGGAACTGTCTTTGTCACAGGCATATGATGTGGAAAATAGTCCATCCATTCAAAGATGCAGAAAAACACTTGGGCTGCTTCATGTGATTTGAATATACTCTTGGAAGGACAAAATTGATAATGAAGCACTGGCCTACCTGACCCTTTGGTAGATCATTTTAATTTTAGTACAGAATAAAGTTATTTTAAAAATTTATAAAGATAATTGAAAATAAGAGAAGAATATAAAGATGAAAAATCCTGGGTTTTCATTAATGCAAACAGCTGCATGAAATTAATAATGAAAATTTGTCCAACTTCTCAACAAAGGAGAAAAAACACCAACTTTTTCCCTATATTTTTTGTTGTATTCACCATAGATGCATATTAAAATAATTTTGTAATGTGACAGGGACTAGATGCACACAAAACAACAGGAGAGGGAACATCTTTTGGTAATGTTACACAGTACTCAAGGTAAAGATACAAAGGAAATAATTTGTAGACTGGGCTTGACAATGCAATGTGACTCACACTATAGAGATGCAGTATGTGGGATATGCTAAATTCTACGCTATTAAAAGAAGCTTGAACATATCTGCAGTTTTAAATACTGTGCTTACTATTAATGTGGAAAAAAGGAAAAAATTTATCAACAGGAAGTCTAATTGTAAAGCGTTCATTTTGCCCAATAAGACTATCAGCTACAATTAAAAAAACCCTCACATTTAGGAAATTTAAGTTCAGATGAGCTTGAACCATAGCTTCTCAGTTGTGAATCATGAATACAGGACAATTCGCTGCTTCTGTGACAGTATTCTTAGTGTGGCAACTAGAATCAAGATACTAAAGACTAAATTAAGGCAACATTTTCCTGTTTTTATTTTATCCACTAAAACTGGCACTATTACCAAGACAATAACTGAAAATGACGTGTACTGGGCTAGCAAGAAATGGTTCACAGTGACATGCTCTGTAGTAAGAGAAATACATGCAGAGAGCAGGTTCTGGTAAAAAAAAAAAAAAATTAAAAAAAATTCCTTCCTCAAAAGTCAGTCAAAATCCACACAGTGTAGCACATGACACTGGTGCTGATGGTGAATTCCTCAAGTTGCAATATGCAGTTTGCCTTGAAATTACCATAGGAAAAATGTTATATTTTTTTTTCCACATGTATCTCTCTAAAGTTAACATGTATGGGAATTACTTCAAAGAAGTAATACTCTTAGAATTGGAGGCAGTGCAGACCATTAGCTGCTAGTCAACCTCTCAGCCCCATCTAAGAAGCCATCCAAGGGTGTTGTTTCAGAACCAGCTTATCACGCAGCTGAAACACTGTGAAGCACCTAACAAACTAGATATACTACTCAACTACACAAGAACAATTGCACTGTTGTGCTCTCTTTATCCCATAACAGCCATGAAAAATAAGAATCAGCTAAGACAGGCAATTCTATACCTTCGATTTTATAATGAAGCAGAACATGTTTCCCTAGGAGCAAGGGAAGACCTTCTGACTAGGAATAATTTGCAGTGAAGTGTGTCTGAGTTGTTACCAAAAAAAAACAAACAAAAAAGAAAAAAACATCCTTTGTAGCACACCAGATAGAGTGTCTAATAGACTGTCCACTTACAAGACAGATACAGTATACACTCCTGACTTATTTAGAGGATTTGCCTCTTCTAAAGGTGTGATAGAAGGGGAACCTTTATCTAACATCTTGGAACCATCAGAGCTGATTAGTTTGTTCCTTTTACTGTCTATGCAACAATATTGCTTTTTCAAACCACCACATTATTAGTCACTTCTAACATTATGGATAACTTAGCCTTATGCAGTTCTGCACTTGAATTCCCTACAATACTTAGATTTTCTAACTTTTTGTTCATATATATGTATTTTCTATATGCCTTTTATGCCTAATTCCAGCTTTCTGCTAGAAACAAACACCACTTTGGTTTTGTTGGGGTTTTTTTAAGTGTTTATATACACTTATATGTCAGGCTATAGTAATCTCATACATTATAAATATAGCATTGATATTTTTAATTAGAAGACTTATTTTAAACAAAAGTGTTAAGACACTAAACTATTTTTGGGTCCTACCTCAAGACCTTCATAGCTAACAGGTTTGGTTAACACAGAACATTACAAGACCGATGCTATGGATTTTACTAAGACTCTGGGGACAGAATTCTGGTTTCAAATAGGGCACTTACACCTGTCAGTGCCTTTGCTTTCTCCCCAGTGTCTAGGTGATACAGCCACTTTTGGACAAAAATTACTGGTAATCATTGCTCAGTAAAGCTTTGTCTTATATTACTCTAAAGTCCTAAGCAGCTCAGCTGTAGTCCTGTATTTAGGCCATCTTGTAATTATGTGAGAATTTTGTGCACTGGGAACTTCTGGAATCGACCATCCGGCCCTTTCAATGCTGTTTGAGCCTCTTGTCACATCCTCAAATATCATACAGATGCCCTTTCCTTTTTACTTTTGGGCAACTGTCAGGAATAATCTTGGAAGAGAATGCAACTTTGGGACCTAGCTACACAGGGAGCCAACACAGCAGCAGAGACAGGAGGAGGAGGAGGGCTTTGCAGAAGGAAATGGGGTCTGCCTCTGTTGGACAACACCGACTGTGTGGGTTATACTACAATTGTAACTGTAAATTTTCAAGGTAACTTAGTACAAGTTTGAATTGTGCTGTTGTCTCTTCCAAAGTAGCAAGTGTCAGCAAATATCTTTGGTTGTACAATAGTCACCAGTGATTTAGGAGTGGGAGATAAAAATGAGGAGGTTGTGCACTTAATGTCCTGCTTACCTTTCTGTAAAGTAAAAAATTCCATAAAAAGAAAAGTAATTTTTTAACATATCACTGTCAGTTATGTCCTTGTGGCCCACTCTCCTTGCTCACAAGCTGAGTATTTCTTATGCTAACCCGTTTATTAACCCCTAATCACCCAGTTGCTTCTGGACGTGATTGCATGTGTAATTACCTTTTGTCAGGTACAATTTGCCTGATAAACATGTCAGAACACTTGCTGCTTAGTCTGTTGAAACAGATAAATGCTGTCTTTCCACAGCCTCGGGGCATAATTAACAGGGAAAAAAAAGGCAGTTATAAAAACACACAGAAGCTGATTCAGTGAGGCAGGAGTTCACAGCATGCAGCCCGCCAAGGCCCATTGCCTGGCCCGCTATGCTTGCCTGAGCGCTTATTGAGTTCCAGCCTGCTGTGACAGGGCAACAGGGGCAGCCCTCAAAGACTGAGATTTAAAGTAGGTTTCCACGTGAACTTCAAAAAAGAGTGGGATGATGCCTGTTTGGAAAAAAACAAAACAAAACAACATCACCCCCCCACACACACACTCATACAGAAACCTCACAAAAAAACCCAAAAACAAACAAACAAAAAAAAAAAAAACACCACAAAAACAACCTACCAACCCCCCCCCCCCCCCCCAAAAAAAACAAACCCTCAAACTTGTGTTTTCATGTCAGGAAAGAAGAATCCTCCCAGTTTTCAAGGAAGACCTCTCTGATGTGAAGGACCAGTCTGTAAGTTGGCACCAGACTCGACACATTTCGTTTTAATTTTAAGATTAATTGCTATTTGGTCTCTGTCAAAATGCAATGCTTGAGTTTCCTGGATTTCATTACGACTGTGGTGAACTTTCTTTTCTCTCCTCCCCTTTTCTCCTTTTAATTAAATTGACATTTCAGAAAGCCCAGACCATAGCCCCATACCACACTAGGTTTCTTTTCCAGATCCCAGTTCTCGACAGTTATTATTTCTTACACCACCTAGCAAATGACTTGCCTGATAAGAATCAAACCCAGTACCAGGTGATCTCTAAACGCTTGGGAACTTCCTTGAAGTCCTGGTGTCATTTGCCAGGCACAGTTTGGGCAAATCACTTCCTTCCTCCTCAACTTTCTTCTCTCTCCTGAGTTTCTGAGCCAAGGGGAGGCCGCAGCTGGGTGGCAGAGGAGGACAGGCAGGACCACAACTGCACTGGGTACTCACACCCCACAGACAAGCTTCTTGACCAGCCTCCTTGGAGTGACAGCTGCAGCTACAACAGCACTTGCCTTCCCAAAGGGCTGGGAGGCCTGCAGAAGACAACCTGGGGCCTCCTGTGCTTGCAGTGGCTCTTCCACCACTTCTTCCCACGCCGAGAGCTGAGCAAAGGCTGCTGGAGGAGCAGGGAGGAGAGGGGTCACTAGCTTGGGGGTCTCAATCACTGATTTATTTACTGAAGCTCACCATCTAACACCACAATCATATTCCATGCTGCAGCTTTGCTGTTTACGTGCAGAAAAAGGGCTTTTTATCTCTGCAACAATAAGAGGATCACCCTGGCAGAATTATTTCTAACCTCTGCACTGTGTTGTGTTCAGTATCCAAACATCTATATTGCTATTTCCAGTAAAAACTTTCACTGACACATTTTAGATATCCCCTATAAAGTGAACTGAAAAACCTCTGGAGGAAACTGAAGTTTAAGTTATAGTTAATGTACACTTTTTATTGGGGAGGAAGCACGACTGTGAACAAAGGGAATGATCTACAATAAAAGCTAATTCTGACAAGTTTTGTTTATTTTTAGTAACTAAGTAACTAAAGAAAACATTACACCATCTTGCTGGATAAACTGCACCACCAATTATTTGAGCATCGAGCTCATGACTCCTAGAGGTCTCGGGGCACACGAATGACAGGCAGGTGCTGATACAGGTTGAGTTAGCATCCAATTAATTTAAAGGATAACAATGACTCATCTTTGGAGTTCCTGTCTTCTTGTTTGGAAGGGCATTTCCACTAAGGGATTCTCTGAAAATGCAGATCTGCACATCACACACCAGTGAAGAGTTCTTTCTTGATAAACATCCATAGGTAATTAGTTCTTTCTGCCAGTTGACTCAGAACAGATGCACTGTAAATCACTACGTGTGGAAATATCTAACTCTGTTTAATTTTAGCCTGGGAGTCAACTAAGGGAAAAAGACTGCTCTTTACTGCTCTGCTTACTGCCAAAATGGCTTGCTCACCCACATTCCAAACAGGCTTTCCCAATTAGCTATCCAATGGCACCACAGCCATTTTCAGTCACATCCCAAGCTGGAGAGCTGGATTAGGAGTTAGAGATTGCAGTTATACAGCATAAAAATTAAAGATGCAGCTTTTTTTTATCCCCTTTGGAATATCAACGACGAAGCACCGTGGTTGTCTTGCAAAATAATCAGCTGAAGAGCCAGAGTCCTGCATTTCATCCTGAGCCACCAAGTCAGGCAAGGGAAACGGGTGTTTCAAGCACATCAAAGTTTAGGGGATTGTGAAAAATTATTTTTACCTTATACCAGCTACAATGAGTTAACTACTGAAATACATGTCTGCACATCTTCCTGTCCAAGCTGGACTGGAATGATTACTGGAGGCCTTTGATGCAAACATGATCCCAACTTCATCTCAGAGAAAAATCTCTAAGTGTGCTGAACTTTCCTAGAATACACAATATTCCTGTATTGGAACAGCAACTGTACTGAGCTGCCTAACACCTCTTCCTTCATTTCTAGATGTTTAATGCAAGAACACCTCACTCCAAGAGAAATTCCTAACGCTCAGTGCTCTGTTATCATCAAAATACTTTCACATTTGAAAGCTCTGGGGCTCCCAACAGTTCTGCCTCCGACAGCAGCACAGTGACATGTACACCAAAGCTGACTTGCAGCTCTAATGCCAGAACTCCACCCACTCCTCACACCTGAGCAGGTCAAAGAATGCTAAAAAAAAGGCTTAAGATCTTTAGCTTGCTTAGATCTGTGACTTAAATAGGAGTTGGAATGGCAAGGCTGCTTCTCTTTTCCCTACTCACAGTTCCTTTCTCTTATGGATCAAGAGACCCAATATTCCATTAAAGTTTTTCACAGAAGAAACTATGAGTCAGTTTTCCTGATTTTCTGCTTGCTCTACTTGGCTGAGACCTCCCTGTTCCTATTTTAAAGGCTCTGGTGGCTATTTTTCAATTTACAAGGACTTCTAATCTCACTTGTAAAATGCAGTAATTCCATGGAATGGCTTTCTGATGAACTACTGATACCAGGTATCATTTCAAGCAGACTAGATAGAAAATATTTATATGGATAACTTTGTTAGACGAGAATTTTGCTAATTCCTATCTTTAATGGACTGAGATTAGAAATAAGATACAGCAAATCCCTTCTTTCATATTTGTTAAATCAATAAATAATTTGAGATTGGATCAATTTAGGAGAAAAGAAACAGTCATGGGAAAACACAGTAGTTTTCACTCTGGAATAAGAGGGACCTGCAGAACATGCCAGGAGATCTAACTGCTGGTGGTGGCCAGCTGTGAAGAGCCACCAAGAACAGGGCTGACTGAAGAGCTCCCCGAGCATCCCACCACAATCAATACAGGTAAACATACTTTTCCCACTCATAACTTCACGTGCAAGATGATAACTGAGCTGCTTTTGACTCCAAAACCAAGCTGTTTACTCTAGAAAAGCATTCAGTAGGAAGGAAGGAACAGGCAATAAACCAGCAAGTATCATCTACACCACGACATAAATCCACTGGGGTCACGGGTACCGGGAAGGCTGATTGCAGCTCTGGTCAGTGAAAAAGGTCATGTAGAAGCATTCAAGCCTAGAAACTTCTGTTTCACAGGATCATTCATTCACTATTTATGCTCCCTGACTCACACTGTGCTCTGTGCCAAAAGCATTATACATTCTCCAAATCCCAGAGCAGACAGCAGAGAAATAAAAATGCATCCACACGTGTAGCTTCAGTTCTGCTCCCTGCTTAAGTCATTTTCTTTTCTTCGTTTTGAAATGATTGCCTATTTACTGCAGTCAACTCCAAAGCAAATGGTTTCTGAACAACCCCCAGTCCAGAGCACCTGGATGTGGACCTCAGAGCCTCAGATAAATTGCAGCAGCAGCAGCAGGTCTTTTCCAAATGCAGTGTTATTTGTAGATATTGATGATGACATTGCTCTTGGTCAATCCAGATACAAATGTCTGAGTACCAGCAGTAGCTGCACTTCACATGCTGGTCACACAGCCATCAACTGCTGAACACACTGGAGTCTGGATAGGCAACCAGTGAGCTCTAATGACTGTACACAATCCTGCAAAACCCCTCCCAACTCCACAGAAACCTCTGCACGGAGAGTTTCAGCTGAAGGTGAAAGGGCCATGGAGAAGCAAGCCACTGAGAAAATGCATGTCAGGGGACAAAGATGTCTCGCAAGTGAGTGAAGAAAATCTGTTTTGACAGAGTGATAGCCAAGTAAAATCTTGCAGTTGCTTATGGAGAGGCTTTGGACAAAAAATTCTCCCTGCACATGGGCATTCTCTACCCTCTGAGGGAATGCTGGACATCAGGAAGACTTTTCCTGGCAAGGGAAAGCCCCAAACTGCCTGTTTTACTACATCAACTTTTTATTCCTCACAAGAAGACCCCAAGAACAGTAAGAAAAAAGCAACTCCACAGCAGGCAGCTGGTGGGACTGAAATGGAAATAAAGCATCCTGAAGGCCAAATGGCTGAGCTTCCAGATCTAAAAGCCAGCCTGCATGCTCCAGCTGCCAGCTTGCCTACCAGCAGGCTGAGGACCAGCCTGATCTCCTTCTAAGACAGGAACACCAGAGGAGGCCTCTGCCAACCCTGCTGTGTCCTGAACCAAGCACCAGAACCCAGCCCCTGAACACAGACAGCTCCCAGCTGCTCTGGGCCCAGACTGGGACTCTCCCAGTGCCTGCTCCACAGCACCAGTAGTGATGGTGACATGACTGCCATTGGGGGGTTGGATTCAACACTGGTTTTGTACATATTAATGTATATATTCCATTATTATTATTTCCATTGAAGCTGTTCTAATGGCTGAGTGTCTCTCCCTCAGTCCCTTTCTCTTCCCCTCTGGGGAGAGAGGGGTGTCGAGTGGCTGTTACAGGTCTAAGGGGCCATCCTGACCCTAGCCTGTGACACCCAGCTGGGGTGGTCAGTCGAGCTGGTGGCTGCTCACAAGTGGCATTCCCCAGGGCTCAGTGCTGGGACCAGGTCTGTTTACCTCATTCTAAGCAATTTTCCTCTGGGAATTGCACCAGGATCCTTCCCTTCTAGCAACATGGCACCAGGGAAACTGTTTTCATCCCTCCTTCAGCAGCTGAACATTTGGGGCTGTGGATACCAACCGATTGGCACCCTAAGTTGCAAACCAGAAACCTATTCATCAGTAGATGCCCCACGTCTCATCTCTTAAAAGTAATTTCAATAATACAGAAGTTTGGTTTCCATTTCCTTTGTTCTTAAAGATTACAGCTTCTCAGAGGCAACAGGAAACACACAGAAGATTTTACATCATTTCTTAGGTGCTCCATGAAACAAATATACTCACAGGCACAGTGGTTGAGGAATAATAATTTAGGAAGGCAAGGAAGCTTTACAGTAGAAATTCCACGTAAGGTTATGCTTTTCTACAGCAAAAAAACAAAAATGTCAGTAAAGGAAGAGTGAAAAACTTCATCTTGTCTAAACAGAAAATATCTCAGTTAATTCATGTATTCCTTCTATCACTTCAGAAGACTTCATACTCCTCAGCAGGGATTCAAGATTGCAATAAATAGCATATAAATGAGTTGCCAACAAGGAGGCAGAATAAAAATAGCCACAGAATGTCACGGTGTCAAAGCTGTGACGCTGCAAGATGGGTAAAGTTACAGGGGCAGCTCTACCATCAACCTTTTTTATCACTCCCTGTCTGTGCACTTCAACAAACTCCATACGCAGGGCTCAAGAGGAAAGCAAATGTGTTGGTTTTGGTGGTTGCTTCTGTTGTGTGTTTCCCAACAACAACTGGTAAAACGGGCAGTTCCTCATGCTGTTACTTAGTGGGAAAGGAGCAGAAGTTTCAGAACCTATGAACATCAATCGGGCAGGTTTTCTAAGCCCAGTTAATATGATGATATGATTTTTGAGCTTTGCAGTTTCATTTTGATAGACTTACACCTGCCTCAGCTTATGAAGCCTGACCATAAGGAAGGAGGGAGAAGAAATAAGCGTTTCCACATGGACTGACACCTCAATAAACATGCCTGCAGAGGCAGAGCCAGCTTAGAACATCTCAGGAATGTGGTGCAGTTTCAAGAGAGTCTAGAAAGAAGACTCCAAATTAACTGCATTACATATTGGAGGGGTTTCTTTCAAGACAGTGTACTAACAACTGAACAATTCCCCGTGGCATGAATCTGAAGGAGAAATGCCCTGTGGCTGCACCTTGTGCAATTAGCTGAAACTCTGACTGAGATCCACACCAGCAGAGCTGATGTGCCCAGTGCAGCCTGGAGTCCCTGCCCTGAGTTCTGTCTGTCAGTTCTCTCACTTCCACCTGGGATCCCAGTCCACTCAGCAGAATAAATAGCTTTCCCCTGGATAATCTTCCTGTAAATAAACACGCAGCACAGAAAGAAACCATTAACTCCATTAATCACAGCTTCAGGCAGCACAATCTGAAATGCAAAGCAGCACCTTTACCCATTCTATCCCTCCTAGAAGGGCCCCATATATGCTGGGTGCCAAGGAACTGAGGTGACAGGTCTTCTCATCATCTGACTGCTTCCTAAGCTAGCATTAATGCTCCTAGAAAAGCTTCAGACTCTGCAGACAATGGTGACTGTTTATCATCCTGCCTTTACTACAGATGGCAGTTTTGAATAATTTTTAAATATTTTTTTTTTCATGAAATTATCTTCCACTTCATAAAAATAAAAGTCCCCAGGTAAATTTAAATTCAAAAATCTGAATTATATAGTAAATGTTATACCAAACACCAACATGTAAGTAATAAAAACACATCTTCAGAAGGCATATTTATTTAGACAACATTCAGATTATCTTTAAAGATATCCAGATTGCCCAGCTACTCTGTGATAAACGTTGGTTGATTCTTCTGTCTGAATCAGAGCTGTGAGGCTCCAGGGCAGCAGCAGAAAAAGGACCTGTCACCCCTGGCACTGGAGAGGCTACTGCACAGAACTACCCACAGCCAGGGTCTGTGCACTTCATTGCTATCCCCACTGAATGGGGACATGCTTATTTCAAAATTACCTTTATCATTTATTATAGCATTTAGTGCTCACACAACTAAATTATTTATTACTTACTTATTTTAAGTAAGTCTTAAAATAAACTCTGTAAGTAGATTTAAGGTCAGCTCTTAAGAGAAATGATTCTAAAGATTCAGGAGAGCTACACATGATGCATCCAAAATACTAATATAGACACCTAATAAAAATCAACTCAATTTCTTTTAGACTGAAATATGCATTTTTGCAGTGTGTGAGGACATGATCATTAACTTCTCACTCATGGGGATTCTAATAAAGAGCTTACTGGAACTTATTGCTTCAATTCGATTGTAATTGATTATATACATTTTGGTTAAAAAAATAAAATAAAATAATCCAAGTGTTTAAAAAATCCAAGTGTTTGAAATCACTTCCCGGCTAAACTGAGAATAGAAATTTTACTTTCACTTCTGACCTTGAGTGAACAGTTCTCTTCATGAAAAATATCAACTATCTAGTTGGAT